>SRMA01026434.1:481887-607457 GCA_007224835.1 Danionella cerebrum
TATATATATATATATATATATATATATATCAGTGCAATATCATTCTGCATTTTCAATATCATTCTGCAATATCACTTAGCTATTTTTTTCTCTTGTTAAATGTTTACGTTTTTTTTTAATCATAAACAAATAAGAAAAAAAGAATTCACGTTCAGTTTTCATGAAGGCAAAACTAGTTGAACCTGTGGTGGAAACGTTTTTGAGCTCCAAAATTAGGCAATTTAACATTTGAGTGAATGAGAATCTGCTCACTTCTGGAGTCAGCCTCAAGCGGCAAGTAAATTGGAATTGCATTTCATTCATTTTCTATTAGCCTTCGAAGAGGGACAGCAGGAGGTTGCTCCTTGGTTTCGGCTGTGAATTTGAGCATGTTAAGATGGCTGTCAATGGGAACCAGCTCACTTCTGAAGTCATCCTCTAGTGGTCAGTCGACGAACTGCAAGACCTACCATTTCCTGATATATAAATGGGAAGCAGGGGGTTGATCCCGCTCACCTCGATCTTTGTAGTTTGTGTAGTAATATTGACTGAGTGCACTTTCATGTGTGTTTCTAAATATCTAGCTATACTAAACAATCCAGGTAGCTTAGGAACTCTACTACTCTCTATTGTAGTCTCCACTCTCTAAGTCAGGTTTGTTACTCTGGATGATTTGGTTATGTCTGAAGCAAAAACAAGTCCTCCTACAAAGTTTTCTCATGTCACATTCACTGGGGAAAAAGTACCGGTAAATGTTTTTTTTGGCCATCTATCTTCGCAAAATAATAGGTAAGGGAATATTCTGGATGTTAGCAGCTCAAGGCGTCAAGTTAAAGTATATATAAAAAAAGAAGGAAATTGTACCCGTGCTTTGCAGCAATATTACGAGTTACAAACTGAACTTTTCAGGTGAAGAAAAAAAAATAAAGAGGAATTTAAAATGTTTTGAAAAATTTATCAAATGTTTTCAAGATCCTTACAGTCACAAATTCAGTCAAAATATAACATGGATCATACAGAGATGATTACAGAAGGCAAATACACATTCAAGTACCTCAGAGTAATTCAGAGACTGTCAATGTACAGAAGATACAGCTGCTACGTTCTAAGCACCCTGACAACATGTGCTCTGTATGAAATATAAAAATTAAACATTATATTAACATCTGTAGATGACAATGGTGTCTCAAAATCTTCACTCAAGCTCTTAAACCAATGGAATACTCTTTCTGAGAGAGCAAGTGTGCAAACTATTAGATTTTCCTTTTATTGACAAAATAATATTTTATGTCACAATACAACTTCAGTTGTGCAAACAGATATTTAGTAATATAATTACATTTGGGAAATAAATTGATGTGAAAAAAATATTGAAAAAATGTAAAAACAATTTACTATTTACAAACAAAAAGAGACAGATCTTGACATTTAGAAATGTTGAAATATATGACTAATTTTGTACAAATCACAAACAAAACTGAATCTGAAGACTGAAGGTGTTTGACAAGGGCAACAATTGATTCTAGTTTTGGCCATTTGTTTAAACCCTCAGCTGGACTAAGAAATATGAATTCAAATGTTTTTGACTTTAATATTTCAAAATGAGGGAAAAAAAAGTTTTATAAAGATGGGAAATGGTAATTTTTACCATTCCACGGATCCGCCAAATGTAAGAAGTGTTCTACAATAAAATGTTCTGCAAGAAACTGTAGAAAATAAAATGCACAAAACAAATAACAATTATTAACATAATTTTTCAAAATATGTTAAACATTGTATAATAAAAATGTACAGAATAAGAATTAGTATTAATTTTCCCAGCCAAAAAAGTTATTTAAGTTTTATGTTAAAAGAAAGAGAATTTTATACAAAGGACCAGTAATATTTATCTCCCTTAATCAAATAATTAATTTAAATATCAATTTACAACAACAGAATCTTTCTGAGTGTTTATGTTTCTAGAGAAAAATGGAACATTTACATTCATTGTAATCCCTCCCTCCACAGCAATGAAAAACTCTTGAACAGTGGAATTAAAAAAATGTAAGCAAATATACAACTTTAGAATGCTTCATAAATAAGTTTTCTCGTGAAAGAGAACCGTGTTCTCCCTTGTTTGGATCCCAGATAAAAGAAATCTGTAACTACTAATTTAAAGTACATAAAAACAAACACACTAAAGCTAGCAATTTCCTAAATTACAACCTCTGATTCCGTTCACTTGAGATTCCATTACACAAACAATTAAACCGATTTATCTCCATTTACTTTATATTGAAATAAAACAAATTCAAGTCACAATGGGTTCTGTTTCTGTTAAAACCCCAAAGGCATCGTATTTAATCATAAAAATGAAGGTGTGTGAGGAGCGTTTCCCAGAATGCCTTTGGGTGGAGCGTTCAATCAGAAGCGCTTGAGTTTGTCTGGGTCATTAGAGGCCATCTGAGAAAAGTCCTGGAAGATGTCCTGGTACGTCTCATCGCCTGCAGAGACAGAGAGAGACAGAGACGGGTTTTATATGGAAGGAAATGGAGATGGCAAACTAAAAGGAAAGTCAAGTCAGTTGTAATAAAGTTGCTTTTAGAGAACAAAATGATTCTAACTGAAAGCTCTGGCGTCACACATTCCTTCTTCTATGGAATAAGGATCCCCACCTTTGCTTTTTTAAAATTTAAAATTTCAAAACCCTTAAAAACAAGTGTTGCAAAGCTAGCTCTGAAACAGCATCACAAAGTACGAATGAAACTCAAGACTCACATACAAAATGATGTTTACAGTGATTAAAAAGTAAAACTCAAGGTTTCAAAAGTTTTTTTTGCAAACATGCTCACAGAAGTTTTCATATGTCATATCACAAGGTTTAGACTAAATGTGGTGGGAAAACCATGCCAATTTTGGCACTCTGAATATGTACATTTGAATAATATACATATTCAGAGTAAGGGTGCAACGAGAGGTTTGAATCTCTGCAGATGGGATGATGAAACTCTGTAATAAGCATGTTACACTAAAAAATAAACATTCAAATACAAAATTAGGTTCGCAGAGATTAAAACACTTTTTAAGCATTTCAAACGTTTATTCAAAGTTTCAAAACTCATTCTTAGAGTTGCTATTTTTTTATTCAAGCTTTGATTTTTTTGAAAGTTTTTCAACCTTTTTTACGTTCAGATTATGTCAGAATTCTAATCACATAATCTTCAAGTATTTTCAGTCATGTTACGAGGATGAAAGACAGGTATATGGAAGAACAAAAGAAAGAAAGAAAGAAAGAAAGAAAGAAGAGATTCATACCTGTAGTGCTTTAGAGCAGACACTCAGAGGAAAGCAGGAGGAATAAAGAGGAGAGCAGGTGAGGGAATATATGAAAGAGTGTTTATTGATCTCTACATCCGACACTAGAAGATTCCACAGAAACATTCAGGATGCACATTACTGCTGACAGCAGGCCATGGTTTTTACACAGTCAGAATTTTCTCTGAAGATCTTAAAATGAACGGAAGCAAAAACCTCTCAGATTCATTAATCTGTATTACCTTGACTATTTAACCCCATGAGGACCCCTGTCCGACATGTACAACTGTCAAAACCAAAAGCTTAGAAACTATAGTTTATACCCTGAAATACATACTGCATGTGGGCGCTTGACAAATAACACAAATCTGATTGTCTGTGTATTACATCGAGATGAAAGATAACATTTTCAAAGAAAATATGTTTAAATGTTGTTCCTCTGATAATATATATGCTACCAAAGGTGTTGTGTGTGTATATTAAGAATTCTACTTAGAGTCTTTTGTCATTTGGTGTGATGTTCACAATTGTGCGATAAAAAGCATCAGCAGTTATTATTTTATACAAATCTTTTTTTTTTTTTTTTTTTTACAAAATTTACAGCTAACCAGTGAATTATTGGTTTTTAAGTGAAAGTCCATTTTGGCCAATCAGGTGCCTCCAAAAAGTGATTGACTGCTTACACACGTTGAAAAAAACCTCTTCTACACTGTGCTGCCTATACTTCACAGCAGATGATGCTTTTCAAAAATACCCAGTTAAGTAAAAAAAAACTGGGCACGTGTGGACTGGGCATGAGGTGATTTCAGGAATGTGTTTTGAGAAACATACTCTGCTCAGTTATCTGCATTCCTTAAATAAACAGATAAACTAATCAGATCATCTTCATATCTGGCAGTGCTTTCAATTCTAAAGACCTGCTGGTAGCAGGTAGCCACAGACTCACTCCAAAAATCTTATTTTCAGAGTGAACCATTTCTATTGAAACTGATGTTGTGGGGGTTCATGAGATCAGTCCCTAAGCTGTAAGCTGATGAACTCCTCTATGCATTTGCGATACTGTATCTCAGTTAAACCAATGGAGTCGTATTGACCTGATGGACTGTAGGGGCCCTCTGACTCACGCATCTCCTCATTCATCTTGGCCAGACGAAGCCTAAAACAAACAAAGTAAAGTCAGAGCAATAAAATACAAGCTTTTAGCAGATGCTTGGTTTAAAGCCTCCAAGTAGATCCAATCATCTATAAATGTAGTCAATCAACATACTACAAAATAATGTTTCTAATACATAACAAAAGCAGAATCTGATTCAGATGTAGAGCATTTAAAACGTATTAGAATGAAACCATTATCTTGGATTTGGTGAGCTGCAGGAAGAATAGATTCCTACATAGGTTTCAGTCAAGATTTGCAACTGAGAGGATGATCTGCTTTACAATCCCTCATAAGGAACTAGGAAATGTTAATTAGTCCATCAAATTGAAGTCATCTGCATATCCCTGTTGTGTTTAGTGTGGAACTCACAGGGTCACAATGTCTGCATTTGCAGCCTGGACTGCGATGGCTAGCGGTGTCTGGTTCTCAATGTCTGCTGCGCTCTGATTCGCTCCTCGTTTTAGAAACAAACAAACCTGCCTGCAGCACAAACAATAAATAACAGACCAAATAAACTAATATGGTTATCTTAAATAACACTGAAGGTTGCCAAAAGGTTGCAAGAGTGTGACTGACCCAGTGTGTCCCAGGATAGTGGCATGATGTAGTGGACCTCGACCACGACTGTCCTGCAGGTTCACACTGGCAGAGTTCTGGAGCAGAAACTCACAGGTGACTAGAGAGCCCTAAATAACAGATATAGAAAGAGTGTGTGAGGAAAAGAGAAAAAGCTGCCTTCAAGCCTCTAAAAACAAGGACCAAAGACTCAAAAGACTTTGTGCAGGTCTAAATGCTCTCTGCACAGTTCCTGAGCCTTCAGCTTATTATCTAAACACCCGCTGTGCAGATTCAAAAACTTTCTGAGCTAGCTAAAAGACTCCAGCTTCAGAGAATCTAGATCTAGAGTTTTAAGCTTAAGGTCCAATGCCTCTCTGTGTAGGTCCAGTGACTCTCTGCGTAGGTCCAAAGCCTCTCTGCGTAGGTCCAAAGCCTCTCTGCGTAGGTCCAATGACCCTTTGCGTAGGTCCAATGACTTTCTGCACAGGCCCAAATTCTCTCCGTACAGGGCCACAGACTCTTTGCGTAGGTTCAATGACTGTCTACACAGGCCTAAAAGATGCTCTGCACAAGTCCATAGTGTCCATGCTTAGGTCCATTGACTCTGTGTAGACCCAAAGACTTTCTGCGCAGGTCCAAAGACTTTCAGCACAGGTTCTGACACTGTGTGCACTTCTAAAGTATTTAGCTTAAGTTTGGGAACCTCTACGTACAGGTCCAAAGATTCTTTCCACAGGTTTAAGACTGTGCAGTTCTACAGCCATTAGCTTAGGATAAAAAGACTAAACAAAAAAAACTACTAAACAAAAGCACTCTATATGTCTGGAAATTTTCATTACTATGTGTGTCTCTTACCCCATGAACGGCCATGATAAGTGGTGTCTGGTACTCCTCCTCTGGGTTCCTCCAGTTGACAGGGGCTCCATGAGCTAAAGCTTCAGCCATCTCAGGCAGACGCCGACAGAGAGATGCCCAGTATAGCTGAAGCCCTGGTGATGGGTCACCCAAAACAACTTCATCTGCTCCACAGCTGCACTCATCTGTCCCAATGCTGCCATCATCTGCCACACAAGAGCCATCCTCTCCCACACAAGAGCCATCTACCCCATCGGATTGGCTATCTGTACAGTAGTCACCAGTCAATACAGAATGGATGTAAAGCACCATTAATCATAAAAAGGAAGGATAAAGTGATTATATGGATTAATTGTTAAATTGATGTATAGATGGATGGTTGAATAATGGGCAACCAAGAATAGACAGTGAATCAAGTAGTTGATATAAACTTAATTCTGGAGGTGTTATTGACCTTTGTGGTTTTGTGTGCTAGATGATGCGCTTGTTCTCATCTTCTCCCTGCTCTCATCCAAGAGGTTTTGCACTTCACTGTCTGAACTCCTCACTGTCAGACACAGATTGAATATGAAACACACACAGGAGAAACCAACACCCCCCTTCACCCACAGAAGTGTTTTAAACTCAGGAAAAGCAGGAGAGCAAACAGAGATACAAAGAACATGCTACTATTCATGAGGGATGCCAAAATACTCTATTTTATACCAAACTGTTCGGTTCAACCTCCCATGTATTATTATTAGTTTACATATGTGAAAAGACGGATGTCAGGGAAAGAAACGTATGTCTGCAAGCAAATATCCAATCAATTAACTTCTCCTTTGTGTAAATATCTAATCAGTGAGTGCTAAAGTTAGAGGGGAGAAATATTCAGCGCTTTCTTAAACCTGTGGTTTAAAGACATTTTGCCCATTATTTATGTTTATGCAATCTATGGAAAAAAAAAAATTTTCTAAGCCATCAGAACCGAACAGAAAACCATGGTAGGGACCGAACCGTGAGCTTTGTGTACTGTTGCATCCCTACTATTCATACACTTTTTATTTTGAGAAATTAAACCATTTCTGGGTTATGAAAGTCTGCTGCAACACTGACAACACTCATTCCTTGCTATTAGGAGTTGCTTTGTGCTTCAAAGTTTTTTTTTTATTTGCAAATAGCACTTTTAGCACAGATAAAAGAATCTGATTCCAGACAAAAATTGTTGATCTTTTTCCTGTATAAAACTCTTCTTAAGTTGAATAGTTCACTAAAACAGAAAAATGAAGGTTGGGCCTTTTATGCTGATCTGGATAAATCTGTAAGGCATAGATGCTATAACAGGCACAATAACATCAGTGGCCATGTGTGATCAAACTTTTCCCCAAACTCTGAAATGAATCCTCATCGTCATTCAATCATGCAGGTGTATTTTGATTCACCCAGTGAACTGACAGAACTGACACTGAAGCTGTGCCCGAGATAAGATTGACAGTAAACACACACACAGCATTACTCACAGGGGCGCAGCCTGGCAGAGGAGTTAAAGTAGGAGAAGAGAGAATCAAGCTCATCTAGACAAAAAAGAGACTGGAGGTGCGCTTCACAAACACCAGCAGGGGCAGCAGAGTTAAAAACACAGTAAAGACAGAGGAAAAAAGCTGATTTAACAACAGCATAGTCTGTCAGGAACCAATCAGATGACTGTAATGTTGATTGCATTTCATTCATTTTATATTACAGCACAGGTCGCTCCAGTTCAGTCGGTTCACTTTTAATATCAATCCCATCAACTCTGAAACTCCAGTAAATTCTGTGAGCCGATGTTTGCACTTGAATTTACCAAAAGCACCTTCATCCAAAGGGCCCATCCCCATTTTAACAGCTCTACAACACATGTAGGCCTGTGAATCCATCCCACATGCCCTTTACTGCTTATACGTGGTGAGAATATGGGCTGACTGTTTTGAAAATGCCTTTTAGCTGCTCATATTGCTCTCTGTTGGTCTGGGGTAAATGATTCTGATTACTCAACCAACTTGAACACTTGTAAAATTGGTTTGTAAAATTATGTGAAAACTGTGAAATTAAATTCTTTTACTTATAACGTTTTTAGAACACGTCTTTTAGTATTTTTTAGTTTTAACATGTCTACTTTAGGTTATTTGTCAGAAGCAAGATTTAGAAAGATTCACTATTAACGTTTTTTTCTTTTTACTTTTCAGTTATTTATGCAGATATTTCCCAGCTGACAACTTTACGTACAAAACAAATGCAGACACACCCATGGATGCCGTGTCTTGCTCCAACCATCTACACAAAGGCTGAGCTTCCTGTGACTAGTGCACATTATATTATAACTGGTTTAATATTCATCAAATAACAGTTATAGATGGTAATGGATCTGTACATTCAAAGATAGCTCTATTTAGACTATCACTTAATGAAAATATATCTCACACTTGTGACTTGTGGAAAAAAAAACACTTTCTTTAAGTTTTGCATTTAGCACGATGAGAACATGTGATGTGTAACAAGAAATTCCCAGAAATTTGGATTGTTTAATTTTATTGGAATGTTTGGTTTTGTCAGTTCATTTATACATCTTTTGCAAAGACAATTATCTAGAATTTAAGCTCGTAGTGTTGTGAACATATGAAACCATTTCATATTTCAACATTCATTATTTTGTTCACTATAATAACCTGGCTAATCTGAAGAGCTAATCTTTTGGGGTACATATTTAGAAAGTTAGAGAACATAGCGGAGGATCAGACTACGGTTTGTATTTAACCATCTGAAGCTCTTCTCACCTGAGGAACTAGAGGACCCTGAGGCAGGACGGGGTTTGGATGTTCCTCTTGTTTGAGTGTCTGAGCAGCCACTGAGTCGTTTGTGTTGCTTCCTCATCAACACAACCTTCTGTCTGATCTCCTCCTCTGAGCATCTCTGGACGAATTGTCGCTCCACATACTTGGCTTTGATGTAGGCCTCCACTTCCTGTCTGAATGGCCCAAGAAGCACATAATATTCTACTCAGTCGTGAACTAAGAAACACATGTTTTACGACAAAGAGATGATGGAAAGAATTTTATCCCTGGATAGAATCATAAAAGGGACCTCATTGCATTTCAAAACCACTTGCTATTCCAGGCAGGGCTCCTATACTCTTCACCTCACTGCTTAACATTTGAATGTATACAGACAACTAATATTTTATTTTACATTAATAAAATCAGACACTCCCATGTGAAGAGCTGCACGTCCCTTTCAGACATTGCCTTATCAGGTAAAGAACTATCTAGTATTATTACAACATTTCAAGCATTTTCAATCACTCAATCCGAAATTCAAACCTGGAGAACATTTATTCTGTCTAGGGTTTGGGAAAAGTACCTGGGATCTCCCGCTTGAGGTTTTCTGACTCCAAGCTCCTCTCGTCTGGCTTCGTAAATTTGATTTATGACACCATTTCCCAGCTCACACATCAGCTAAAGGAACAATATAATAATCTTAACAAACCTGAAATATGAAACATTCAAATATTCTGTGTTAATCAGTACAATTTTTCCAGGTTTTTTGCTCAGATAGAGAGAAATTGTCCAATGACAGCTAAGCGGCTAACTGACCGTTATCCCACGCTATATTTACCTTCCGTAGATTCAGCGCATAGTATGTTTTTCTGGCTAGTACATGTATTTTACTTAGGGAGCAGGAACTAGTGGGGTCTAGTGGAGTGGAGGTAGTTAGTGGAGCATTGTGCTATGTTCTGTGATTCTTTATTTGTTTATTAATTGATTTTTTTTATAACTTACGCAGAGGAGGATGCTACAGCAGCATGTGATTCACTCTGTATGAGGATGTTTGAGGCTATTGTTGATTTCTGGAGATGTACTTTTTCTAGACAATGGTTTGTGCTCTACTGCTGTAGAAAGTGAATTGAGAGAAAATAAAGCTGCACATCTCTCACAAAATTTGACCAGTCTTGGTTTCTCTGCATGATGTGACGGCAATCTAGTGGTGCTACGATATTCGGGGGAGGAGTTTGGTGCTGTTGGTGGGAGACGCATAGTACATTTGTTGACTCTTTCTTCTTAAAAGACAATACTGTGATTGTCCAAGCACTATCACATTTAAAATGCAAAGTGTATGTTCTTTAAATTTGGTCCAAGTGTTGAAAGCATGAAAGATAATTTTCAAAACTTCATAATAATAGTTCTGTTAAAAGTAAAAAAAAAACGCATTTTCAAATCTCAAAAGGATGGAGAAAAAAAACAACCTATTAACTTTTAAAATAAGGTGTAATAAGCATCTGTAGATTTCCATTCATAATTTCCTCCAAAGGGAAGCATGGTCTCTCAGACTCACCTTGAGCAGTTCAGGCTCCCACATGTCCAGAGTTAGAGACCGCACTTTTGAAAAGTGAACACCAAGGCTCCTAAAGAAACAAAATGTATTTAATAAACATGTTCTGAAGACCGCAAGTGTTGGCTTACTAACAAATCTCAAGAACTTCTATTTTAACATTACAAAGAAATCCCAAAAGTTATGTGATGTGGATTTGCCACCCAGAGAATAGAATATCTAGAAAAACTAGGGATGCAACGGTACACAAAGATCACGATTCGGCACATACCCCGGTTTTTAACCACCGTTTTCGGTTTGGTTGTGATTGCTTAGCATAGATCTTATGAAGAAATAATAATAATAAAAAAAAAATAGGTTTACCTGAAATTAAACATCAATTCACGTCTACAAAAAAAGGCCTTATTAAAAAAAACAATATGCTATTATCGGTCTCTGAATTAGCTGGCTTTGGCTGTTCGAATGATTCAGAGGCCCCCTTCCCTGTGTGTGTGACTGCAGACGGTGCTGCATGATGATGATTGTACAGATGAGCGCTCATGTTTCATGTGTTGCCTTTTGCATAATAACATCTGATAAAACAGAGGTTGGACGCAGCAACCTACGGTATTTGTTTAACATTCTTCTCTCATCTTTGTCGTTCCTGACAGCAAACCCAAAATGTCTCCAGGTTTAAGATCGCTGACTGAAGGAGCGCAGCTCTTTTCACGCTTAGAGTGAAACACAAGAAGTACTGTAATGGGAAAATGATTTCTTTGCCATCCATGTATACACTTTTATTGTGATTTTATTAGTCAAATGATTCTTGTGCTATATGATTTCTGTATACTGTTTTATTCTGGGTTTTCCTCTTGATTTTCCCTTGAATATGTCTCAATGTCATTTAAGCCCAACCTTAACATCTTGTACTGTGCCTTGAAGCTTATCCTCCTGTGCTCCATGATATGAAGATACAATATCTCTAGACCCCTAGGCACCACACCAACACGCCATAACATCTCTGACCAGAACGTAGGAATCAACTCTGGTGCCCGACATCCTACATACGCAAGGAGTCTAATCGGAAGGACATGAATGACGCACAGGAGGGTGGTCTCCACGTTACAAATACAGGGCTCAGAAACTGTCTGACATGTTCACATTGAGAACGCTGTTCTCTGTGTTTTGTGGTCTTCTCACTGTGAATCATCAATAAAGAAGCTTCTTTCTTAAAATGGTTTTCTGTGCTGTTTGTTTCCTCAAGACGGTCTCTCTCTCTCAGCAAGGTGAAGGCTCATTTCCACCACAGTACTGTCCACCTCAAACTTTAGAACTCGCAAGGAACAATTCCTTGATTGGACATTTGCTGCAGAAATGTGTTCACATCCATAAACACATCCCCCAGGCATTTTGAGATAATAATACATTCAGGAGTTAATCAAATGAGAAAAACCACAGTTCCCAATTCTACTATTTTCATGATCAGGCCAAGTTAATAGTAAATCAAGGTAATCAGCCGTTGAATCGTGTGTTGTACATCATGTATTAGAAGAAGAGATAAACACCTCAAGAAATTCAAACATGGTTGCTGAAGTCAAGAGGCTGTTTAACTCGTTTGATAAAAAAAAGATAAAGAAAAGTAGCCTTGGTGCTTCTTGCCTGGAAAAGCTTTATGACAAACTAAAATTGACAGAGGATTGACTTAGGGTTAGGAGAGGTGGCCGGGTCGACTGTCCCTTTTCTGCAGGCTGCAATTAGTCCCCTCTCTACTACTGTTCTGAAGGAAATGGTCCAATTTCACCTAATTAGCCTAATTCAACCTTGTTTAATTGGTTTCACACTGAGTACATAGCAGTGAATGTGAGTGGAGTGGGAGCGGTGCGAGGAGCGGAGTGGGTTGATTTTGCATGGAGATAGGAGTGTTTAAAGGCGGAGCGTTTTTCACTCACTCCAAAACCGCTCTGAGTTCAAAGAGAGTCCCCTTGACTCCGCCTACCCCTGTAGAATGTCTTCAGAAGTGTGTAAAAGGGGCGGTTGCACACCTTGTGTTAACTGCCCTTTAATACATAGTTTTCAGACAAAAAAAAGTTTCTATTGTAATCTTTTCATATTATTGCATTTCTGCTTAAAATGTGAGTTAGCAAAAACAAAAAATCTCATCAAAAAATATTCAATAAACATGATGGTTTTTCATTTCTGCATGTTTGATTAAAATTAAAAATATAATAATGATAAAATAAGGAAATAGAAGCATTTGGCTATTCAATTACCTAAATATTTTGGAGGGGGAAGTGGGTGAGCATGAAGCAAGTAAAAGCTATGCCTGAGAGGACTGAAAACACAAGGACTTGAGTGAGGAGGGATTTTATATATACCGGTATATATATATAATGACACACAGTCAAAAATGGTTTATTGTTCACACGTCAGATCATCAATTCCCAAACACATTTTTCTCGTTTTAAACAGACCTGTGTATGCCGGAGCACTGTATGCAGAGGGTAATGCCCAGGTTTATACTGGCCCAGCGAGGCTCTGGCTCCCCGCAGTCACAGCAGCTGCTGTTGCCAGTGATGCCCATTAGCCTGCGAAGGGCACCGTCTCCCTGAAGACTCTTTTCTCCCTTAACCATTTTCTCTTTCACATCTCCAGCTGAGTCCAAGCTGCCTGAGGATGCAGACCACTTTCTGTCCATCTTCTGGCAAAAAACAGAGCAAGTCATGCAGTTTTTAAAATGCTTATTTTTCATTAAAGTAGTTTCACCCTTTAATTTACAATATTACAACTAGGGATTGCCCGATTACATGGTTTCAGACTTGATCTAATTGGACTTCATCCCCCCAATCAGGACTGAGCTTCTTTAACAGATTTTATAGCACACAACATGTTTAAAACAGTTAAGCCGTTGTTTTATGCTCCTCTCATAATGGATACTGGCAAAACACTGTTCAGTGCGATAGCAATTCCAACAACTGTTAGTTAAGAAAAGTCTCTCTGAAAAAATTATCAAAACACTATTCATTATGCTCAAAAAGAGTAAGAATGAGTTGCAATACAGTGCAAGTAAAGGGCTCGAATATTTATTATAATTGCTTTAATAATTGCATAAGACAGCTCAGAAGTTTACACACCTGGGCAAATGTTCTTGGTCAGTTTTCAGAAAATATGAATGATAACACAAAAGCATTGTTTCCACTGATGGTTTGGGGTTGGGTAAAGACATTCCCTGTCAAACGACTGTGTTTCCTCTTTTAAAGTGATAAAGACAACAGAAACTTTCCAAATTAGTCTTTTAAGAGTAAAATATAAAGTAAGAAACCTCAGCCTCCTCAGTGCGATCTCTGAAAGCTGTGGCGATACTGATCTGAACGGCTTTAATCCAGGCCTGTCTCACCACCTCAGAATCTGCCTGCATCATGCAGCTCCTGCATTGCATAAAAATAAATCACTTATCCTTTGAAATTAAGAATATTACTAATGCTTACAGAGGGATTTGACAGTTTAAGTTATTATTAATAAAAGAGCATAGCAAACTATTACACATATAACGCGTATAGCACTGATTACAAAACATGTGGAACAAGCTGTCAGCAAAATCAAATGTAGAGGGCTCACAAATGTTAGATTTCTGCTAATTTTGCTTTGTTCATTCATTTAATACTCACTTTGTAGGAGAAACTACTTCAAAGCAGAATCTGCGTTCGATGTCTTCACAATGTTTGACCGTACATAACCTCAAATCTTCCACAACTACAGTAGGATTATCCTGAGAAAAGGATTACAATCAGTACAGGTATGGTTACATACAGAGCATGATGATACAATTCACTGTGTACCTTAAATTTCTTTTGGTACACCAGCTGATTGTTTTGAATTGAAAACCATCGCCTGAAACGACAACGTAGACACAATAATAATAAAAAAAATTAAAATATCGAACTGAAAAGAAAATTAACGAATCTACAGTTCTTGTGTTGACAATAGAAATAGCAAAAATGTTGATTAAAAAATAATACTAGACCTGTTCCATGTTCTGAATGCATTGCTGGCTCTCTTGAATAGATATCCTTCCATGACGATGCCATTCTCTGCATCCACATTGTACTCCAGCTTGGGCTCATCATTTGCGAAATCCTGACGCAAAGGGCAAGTCTAATGGTTCATTTCATGATAAATTACACTATGATTCATCAAGAATGTGTAGAACCTGTAGTTCACTAACAAATGTAAAAGTAATCCCTTCTAAAAGTACTCAAGAGTAGTGAGTACTTTCACTTTTATTTATAATATAAGAACATTCATACATACTGTGCCCAGGATAGATAAGCACATCCCTGCTTGAGATGGAATGTTTTGATCACATCCCCATTAACACATTGGTATGGAAACGTTTGGGCACACCTGTAAATTTTCATTAATTCCCTTTATAAATCAATGGTTTTCTGGACAAGAAATTTCAGTTAAATATATCATAGAGGAGACAGACACTGTGATATTGGAGAAGTGAAATAAAGTTAATGATTTATGGAAAGTGTGCTACAACTATAAAATAAAATGAAATTGTAAATACATTTTTACTCCATACCAAAAACTACTGCATACCAATCATGAAAAAAGTGTTTAAAGGAGGTCAAAGTAAGTGTTTTTCCTCTTTGCAAGAGAGACAACATGGGCGACAGTACAACTCTAAGCAGAAAACCATGATTGTTGAACATCATGGTTTAGAGGAAGGATACAGAAAGCCTCTCAGTTTTAAATGTGAGAAACATTGTGAGGAATTAGAAGACCAGAGGCACAGTTCTAGTAAAAGCCCGAAGTAGCAAACAAAGAAAAATCTCAGATACGCCGATGCACAGGATGGTGAGAACGGTCACGGTCAACCCACAGACCAGCTCCAAAGACCTACGTCATCTTGCTGTAGACTGAGTCACTGGGCATAGTTCAACTACTCAGCAATTTTTACACAAGGAGATGCTGCATGGAAGAGTGGTGCAGAAAAACCCTTATCTCTGCACACGCCACAAACAGTGTCACTTGAGGTATGCGGAAACGCATTAGGACAAACCTAGGGATGTCCCAAAAAATAGGACATGGTGTGAAAATGTCCATGGTCTGTTGATGCTCTCTTTATAAACATTTTCTAAATGAAGGTTTAAAAATATCAGATAACAATTTGATCACAACTGCACATATGTCTATTACATACACTAATAATAAGCTCACAGATGACTGGACATTGAGAGTGAAGTCTGTGTTACCTAAGGTGTAAAAAAACTGTAAACCAAACAACAAGCAGCAGCGATCGAGTGTGACAAAATTTGAAGGGAATTTGGAAGGGAATTTGAGGAAAAAAAAAAGTATATATTTTTGCAAGCAGCACTATCTTGGGAAAGTTACTACTTTCAAATAACTAACCATTGTATTACTCATGATAACATTAAAAGTCCGGTGTCCAAAAAAATCCCCAAAACCTTTTGTCAAACAATTTCAATAAACAGACCTAAACTGTAGATTATCAATGGTGGACAGTGGGCTGCAGATCTTAACTGAAAAGCATTGCTAGTACTCACGGTGATACCTGAACATGGTTCAGAGTTATCTAAGATCGCTGTTTCCAGTATGTCAGCTGACCTCATACTAGATGAGTCCTTCTTGGCTGAGCTCAGACTAGCATTGCTCCAGTAATGCTAGAGCTAAGTGAAACCCAATGCCGGGCTCCTTTTTTCTCATAAAGA
This sequence comes from Danionella cerebrum, assembly GCA_007224835.1. Taxonomy (NCBI): domain Eukaryota; kingdom Metazoa; phylum Chordata; class Actinopteri; order Cypriniformes; family Danionidae; genus Danionella; species Danionella cerebrum. The sequence goes on from SRMA01026434.1 coordinate 497,788, forward strand.
GAAACCCCAATCAACCTAGGAGTGATAAGGGTGAAACTCTAGGAGTCGAGCTCAGATTACAGCATGGGAAGCAGGAATCCAATGAGATTTGAACTAGAGCACATTAATCTGGGCTCTTACATCATATCTTTAATGATTACTTGAGATGCTTTCTCACACTGAGACTCTAGAGCGGAGACCAGAAGGGTTTCTGAATGCCAATGATTTTTTTTATTTGGTACATTATCATTTTGATGTGATAATGGATGGCCTGATTAAATGACTCTATTGATTCTAAGTGATTCTATGAGCTAATTAATGATCCTATAAAAATTTTTTCTTAAAAACCAATTAATGAAAGAATGGCTAAATAGAACTGTTGCTGACTGGCTAATAGACTGGCTCTATGTGTGCTCTTAGATGGTGCCAATTAAATTTGCCACACATGTGTAGGGTAACAAGCTTTAAATAAAAGTAATATGTATCATGTTTACAAAGTGGACAGGAAGTGGGCTATTTTACCAAAACCTCATAAAATGTCCACTTTTGGTCATGTTATACTTTAACAAACTCCTCTTAGAGATTTTATCTGTTCATCTCCAAACTCCATCAGTCTTATCTTAAAGCAAGTTAAATGGCAAAGCTTTTTTGACTTTGTTAAACTATGTACACAGTGAGGGCATTCACATAAACTACATTATGAGCTATAGCGCCACCAGGTAATTGGAGGAAACACAGCAGATTGATAATGTACTTATTTCACAAAAATTGGCACGTGTGACAGAACTTTCAACCAAAACAATAACAGAAAAAGTCACAGTGCCAGCTGGCGGTCATGACCACTTCATTTTTTTTTCCCTTAAATACTTCTAATTTAGAATTGGTCATAATGGATAGTGTAACAAATACCATTTGATTAGTGCTTGCAACTTTACTATGTTTAAAGTATTTGATAAAACTTCAAAATTTATTTATTCTGTAAAGTAATCTGCCAAGCATACTGGTTAAAAATGGAAATTAAAAATTTTAACAAAACCAAACAACAACTTACAAAACTACAATCAATCTACAGCAAGAAGAACTCATGGATAATTATTGTCCACACTCAAAACAAACTAAACCGAACAATGAACAAAAAAAAAGATTAAAAAAATAAAAAAAAATATTACTTAATATGCACCATAATACAACAAAACTACAGGTGGCATAAGAGTAAATTAAGAAAGAATTCTGAAAGTAAATAAATACTTTTAACTCACCAGATACCACACATAGTGGAACCTACAAAAGATCCTCATGCTGAACATATGAAAATGTTTGGATAAGTGTCAGTATAAAGGGTGCATCACTTCTGCAAACATTACTGTTTTAGTCCTGTGCATCTTGTCCGTGTATGCGAGTGTTTAGTCCAAGAATGCCCAGTGAGTCTGTGTACAAGTCCTGCTGATGAATGAAGTGAAGATGCATGCTCTGGTTTCACCAATAAGAAAAGAGCATTAAACATTTATTTTACAGGTGGGAGATGGGATCATTTTATTTCAGAGAGAGTGAAGGAGAAAGAGAGTGCACGCAATTTTATGCTTGGTCAGAAAATGTTACTCATGATAACAAATAAGTTTTAATCACTTCAAATAGGTTTAGTAAGTTTATCACAAGCTCCTCCCTCAATTTGATTTTTGAACAGGGTTATATTTTACTATTTCCATGACTTGAGGAGTGGAATCAAGTGTGCCAGCCAAAAGGTAATGGTAGAAAAAAAACCCCACAGAAAATTCATTGCCAACGATTGCCATTGTTGGTTCTTAGATTCAGCACTGAAAAAGTTTAATACTGACTATAATAAAAAGATATATCAGATATTAATATATTTACTCTACAACACATTAATGAGAAATGTTAAGTATATCAAGGGAAAATCCATTCAAAATCCAAAATTTGTTTAAAAAGTGGAACTATATGTTATATTAGTGACTGCTTATAAAGTAAAACATGTCAAGCCATTACTACAGATTAATGGGGAAAAGCAGTACTTAACAAAAAAAGAAAATTGCAACAAATGTCAACATTTGTAAGGTTCCTATCTCTCAATCTAATTACATAGTTATTATAATGAATCATGGAGAAGACTGCGGACTTGCCACTTGTGCATAAAAGGCTCCCAACTTCTCTTTTTAGATGTAAGTTATTTTGTATTTCAATTGGGAAACAAGGTCCAAGAGTCTGGTGGAAGAGTGGAGAAGGTCAAACTACCTTAAGTCCTTTGTGAAGCTTCCACAGTCAGTGAAAATCATATCATTTGCTGGTGTCGGTTCACTGTCTTTTATCAAGTCCAGAGTCACCTAGCTGTTTTAGAGCACTTTAAGTACATGGAACATTTTTTTCTTTTAGAACTCACAGAAAACCTGTTTAATTTCTTATGATTGCACACTGTAATTACACATAATTAACTGTTTGTGAACTCTCAGCAAAGATCTATAGCAAACATGACTTCTGTTGAAGGAGGTTCTTTTTTCTGGGGTCCAAACAGACCAAGAAGAAGCCCTTGTTTGAACCAAAACCATTGTTGATATTGCTGTATATTTCTCCTTAATAACTCCTTCTTAACTTCCCACTTACTGACCTGGAAGCTGCTCTCTCATTGGTTACAGGCATTTAGAGATGTTATTTCCAGTCAAAACACATTTCACACTGTATGAATCTGCATTTAGCATGGCAAATATCTCCCAAACAGTTGGAGATTTATCACCAATTCTCCCAGTTCGTATTTTATTTCACACTGTGTTGTCACTCATGACCACAAGCACCGATTTGCCTGTGATTTTGAGCACATGAAAGGACCATTCACGCTTGATGCTCAATTGTAATACATATGTACGATGATAACAACTTAGTTATTCATCACACAGGGCTCTAGACTAACTTTTTGCACTGGTTGCACTGGTGCGCCTAAATTTTTTTCTTAGGTGCACCAGCACAAAAGTTAGGTGCACCCAAATTTTCAACCGCATCACATTTAACACCCCATTGTCACAAGTTTACTTTTTTTAGTTATCTATTCATTTATTTTTTTAAAATCACTGTCCATATAGACAATATTGACTTGTAAATGATTAACTAACAACCTGGTCAAAATAAAGTTCTTTATTTGAAGCACAATTCTACAAGAAAGGTAACTAAAACTTACTGAAAAAGTGTTTAAAGTGCTTTACTGAGCTGAAATTTAAACTTTAAACTGATTTTGGTCCCCAAGAGCAGCAAATGCTTTCTTTGAAGCAGCATTAATTCCTAATTAAACAAATAAAAACAATAATACCATTTACTACCCAGATCAAGAGTTTATAATGCAGCCTATTTATTTATTTTTTTTTCATTTTTAAATATCAGAATATTATGGTTAATGCAGTAACGAGACGGTAGGCATATTATTGACATAGGCTCCATAACATGACATGGCTTACCTTGGGCATGAGCATGCTCGACCTCACTGTGTTCAATTCACCGGTCTTCCTTTCCGCAAGATACGACTGTACACATTGACAAATACTTTTTTGGCGAAATATATGTGTCTCCGTCCATCAGGAATTCCACGTACGCACTGTTCACAATTTGCACAGACGTCTTTTTTTTCAATGTATCTGCGATGACTCCTATAAATTGGGTGCGCACGACATCATTGCTGTACGTCGGGTTAACGTTCAAGCCATTTTTCTTCATAAGAGTTATTTCGGACTTGAATTTAGTGAAGGGGAGTTCTTCTTTTGCAATATTGTAGGCAACATAAAACTTAATTCTCATCTCGGGCTCGTCTGATCTGTTTGCTGCTGCCTGCCGCTGAAAGGCAGCGGGGAGAGGGGACACTTGAGCAGTGCATTTATCGCGGCATGTTATGTGTTTATAGAAAATTCTAAAGTTCATAGTTTCAATTCTAAATGTATTAGAGCCAGTCACAGGGGAGGTTGATGGCTCCGTGTCAGAGCATTGGTTATGCTTTTCACGATCAGGCCCTAACTTATCTTTCTTAATGAAAAATCTGTCAATCGTTCTTTTCATCTTCTCTCGTAATCCGCGGCTACATCCACTGTTTACCTGATGGACTCAGCTCTCTCTGTCTGACTGCATCACGTGCATTATCAAACGTACGTTCACACACATACAGGAATATCTGGACCACGGCCAATCAGAGGGGGGGGGGGACGGGATACGCTCTTCACTATCTCTGATTGGTTTAGACCACGATATGGGCCTAATGTGTGTCTGTTGTTGAACAACAGGGAGACTCATGGAGTTTCGTTTTTTTTTTCGAATGACGGGTCGCACCGGTGCAACCTTTGATTTTTTTTAGTCGCACCATTGAGAAATTAGGTCGCATATGCGACCAAATTGGTCGCACTCTAGAGCCCTGACACATCAAGTAAAGTATCAAGAAAGAGCTCAAGATTGTATACTTTCCGAAATACAAACCCCAAACAGAAACTTTGTTTTACAGAATCTATTTCAAAAAGAATGTGCAAACCCCAAAACATTAATATTGGAAAACAACATTTACCTTCTGTTGAATAGTCGAGTGTTTGTTTTCCAAGTCCTTCCGCTCTTTGGTGGCATCTGTCACCAGCTGGTCCAACTGAAAGAATATACATTTACATATTTTTAAAAACAAAATAACAAAAATCTCAATACACTATCAGAATAATGCTCGTAAAACAACTCAAAGCTTCCTTTTCCAATTGTGCCTCAAAAACAGGTAAAATAGATGGCAAGTTTTCAACAAAAGACTGACACTAGACCTTAATCTCCTTTATTAGGAAACCAACTAGTTTTTAAACATTAGAGCCCCCATAGCAAAATAATCTGAGGGTGAGCACCAAATCCGAGGCCAAATAATACAATTCTATGACCGTCTTTCACATTAAACTAAATCAATGCATTGAGCACAATCAACAAAACCAGAACTTAATAATGCCTTCAATTTCCAGATACTTTTACAATTTTCAGAGCATTATTCATTTACTTCACATTCACACTCTTAAGGTGACAGAGCATGGCTGTTAATATCACCTACCAATCCACCAGCCACACACATCCATACAGGGCAAAGCCGGTGAAGTGGCTTGCCACTATCACCAACAATAAGTCCCAGAACTTCACTTTGTTTCATTGGTAAACTTAATGCTGATTGTAGTAATGCAACAAAAAGGTTCATGAGGCAATGAAAAGCCACCAGAATAGACCCTACCCGAAATACTGAGAAAAACATCTCTGCTCACGCCCTCTATCTCAAAGTTGATTGCGCACTCTGTTGAATTAAACATGGTGTGGTCCTCCATTACTCTCTAGCCCTAAGACAGTTCTCTCCTAAATTTTCAACTGGTCCTAGCATCAAGCCAAAGCCCATTCGGTATGGTAGCAGAGCAATTTTGGAGTGATATCATGCATATCCGAGGGTCTTTACCATGAGCAAAACAAACAAACAACACAAACCGAATCAGTGAATGATGGAAGTGCTGAAATATGACCATATGTACAACTGTATTTTTAACTGAGCACATAGCTTGCCAGATAATCAATAATTCCCAGTAGTAAGTATAACACCGCTCTCTAGAGTATATGAAGTGATATTGCGGGCAGGTTGTGATCACCATGAGAATCTGTACAAATTTCATAAGGGAAAACAGTTTGTGATGTTTTAAATCACGGCTAATTGTGAAAACGTTTAATCTATGCATCACTATTTTTTTTAATACTGTTGAAAAATGATTCGGCAAACCGTCGCAGGGGTCTTTGGTGAACTTTGCTTTTTGGCAGTGAGCCACACAAAAAAATCAGGCTGAAATTTTGCTCGCAACCTGGCTAGTTTTCCACTCCTGGGAGCGGCCCAACAAACACCAACCAGCTGATCCAAACAGTGAACTTGAATCTAGCATGTGAGGTCTTAGTAAAACAAAGTAGAGTAGGTAAAATGTATAAAACGCTTTTACAAATGTACACACCTGGGTGCAGCTCCTCCAAACTTCTCGACACAATCGCTCGACTCTTTTGAGCTTCATCATTGACAACAGAAAACTGATCCTTAAAAGCCTGAGCTCTTGCAATCCCACAGTCTGTCTGAAGCTCAGACAGGGAACAAGCTTTAGTCACACAGTTCAACTTCCTGTTTCCAGAGCCAGACCTAATGCCTGGCCAATCACAGAGTTGTGATGAGCATCATTACTATCGTCTCTGAGGAAACTGGGATTCTCATAGACGTCAGATCTAAGGGTTCTTCAGAAGATGGAACAGTTCAGGAGACGAGCTCAAAAGGGACAAAAACAGGCAAATAAAAAGAGAAGAACAATCATAAGTTCAGAGAACAGGTTCATCGACAAACTGAGAGAAGTCTACTGGAAAGATGCAGAAAGACAAAGACGGCAGGATGACACAGAGACATTTACTGTATGACGTCAGGGAGATGGAAAGAACGGCGGTGCGATTCATACTAGAAGTGTAAACCTGTTAAGCTGCGGCCAAATCCCAAGACCACCCCAAACAGGAAGAGATGAACAAATTAAACTGTAAGGGTATTAGTTGAAAAGCATACCCTGTGGCAGTCCCTGATTAATGCAAATGTAACTTATAGTACGGCCAACAGCAAAAGCCTCATATCTTTGAAACGTTTGATTTTGTGTTTTTGTTACTAGTGATCGGGATAAAAAGGAAAAACTGCTAGTCAAAGTATTTGTCAGGCAGATGGGCATAGTGTACCTGTCCGGTGAGATGTTTCATGAGCGGCTGCAGCTCAGAGAAGAGGTCAAAGCCTTGATGGAAGAAGGTCAGGTGTGCGTACATGAATGACAGCATCTGTAAACGCAAAAAACCCCCCAAAAAAACACACAAACACATGTGACACATGGGTGGGTTTGTAGGTAGGTAGAAAGATAGATAAATTCAAATTTCTCACCGATTTGAGGATTTCTGAACGTCTCTTTGACTGAAGCACATTAATCTAAGAAAATAAATAAAACAACAGATACTTTAAATAAAACCACAAATTCAAAGAAATGGTAGATTTTATTGGCAAAATTTAACTTAATCAAATGAGCTCAACCATGAAATACTAGAAGTACTCGTTAAATTAGTATTCAGTAAAATAGCTTCAAAACAGAATCTGCATATCTGAATTACACTGGAGTACCCAGTAAATTGATCGACACTGGGTTGAAATCCCAAAAGTGACCAAAAAGAGCTTCATCCGCCGTGTGGCTGGGCAGTCTCTAAAGACACACCAGTTTTCTGTAACCATTCCTCTATTCCCATGTTCTGTAACTTTTAGATGCACTTTCTTCATGACCTTTTGGAAAAGGTTATAAAAAAGCAGACTAAATCAGGCCAAGGTGGAAAGAAACGCATGATTTCTGTTGATTTCTTACTGGACAGTTGTTGAGCTCACTGATTGGCCAGGAAAAATAATAACTGCATGCATCATAAATAAGCCACCACATAAGCCACCTTCGACACTCTCGATTGTTCTCCTCAGTTGTGTCTCAGCTTTTCTTCTTCTTATTTTGGCTTTTATGTCAGGTTTTCTGTAATTCTAGTGTAGCATAACATTTTTTGCTGCCACCAAATGGAACTAGTGTTTCGTAGCTGAGTCTTGAGTGAAAAGTTTAACACTCAGAGCGCATACTGGAAGTTGGTGGAAACACTTCCATGCAAATCACTGTTGAACCATACTAAGCCAAGTCATGCTGTTACGAAAGTTATATGTAAAAGAGACCATTTGGTCTAAGCGCTGTGCCACCGCAGATCAAGAGAGGCCAGCTGAGGCAGCTTGGGCATCTGTAAACTATTTATTGTGTTGACAACCAAAGCAGTCTTGCAAACAGTTTAATATTCCTAACTTTCTTCTCTGATGCCCATCAAATAATAAAACTAGTGGGCGAGAAAGTGTAAAATGCATATATTTGAGTAAATGGCAATGGCATGCCTCGAAGCCTATAAGCCCAATACACCGGTAACTCAACAGCAGTCAGGCACCTCAAAACATGGAAAATGGGCCAGTTCAAGCTTTATTTATTAAGCTGACATAATAAATAAAAGTCTGTATTTGATATTTGACAGACTTTTACAGGATTTTACACCCTCTGCGTCTTAGTAAGTATTGAGCAAATCCAGTGCCCAATTGTCTCTTTTTAAAAGAAATCTGTTCTGATTGTAGGTGGAAAAGTTGTTTTGTTGCAGTATGATCTGGAACAGAGCATCTCCTTTTAAACTTCATGTTTATCTCAAGAAACTGATTTTAGAGCTCCTTCTATAAGGTCACTGCCAGAATTTGTCAAAAAAAAAAAATCTTAAAAAATTACTTTTACATCATCGTATGTACTAAAAGAACACTAGGCATTTAAACACTAGTTCTCAAAATGAGCAATATGAATAATGCTTCAGAAGCTACGTAATTACATAACACATCCGATGTGTGATAAATTTAAAATGGGGAAACTCTCTTATTATACATGTAATGTAAACATTATTCATGAATATTATAGCACGCAACAGATTTACACAATAAAAAACTGTGTGGTCTGCACATTTTTCAGGGTTGACACAGATTTTATCTCTGACCTGTAGGACGTAATCCAATACGATGTGCCGAAAGCAGTGGTGTGTGGCTTTCAGGACATTGCTGGCCTCTTCCACCTCGTGAACCTTGTTTCGTGCCACCTGAGCATTTCTGGAAAGCGCCACCTCCTTCTCTTCGCTCACTTTATCAAACTGCTTCTTGGTCTCTTTAAATTTCCGGAGGTCCCTGTTAATAGAGCAACACCATTCCTTAAATGGGCATTACACTACGACTGCTGAAAAAAGACCATCATAAACTGTGAGACCGGAAAAACATGCCTGTGCTTGAAATCTTTGATAAACACAGAGATAAATCTGTTTGGGTTTTAAGAGTGCAGCGTCTGTCCTCTAAAACATATGAGACACAAAATATCAAAATCCTGAAGCCATTATCTTCCATGGCAGAGTCACACCGAATGTTCTGGACAAAAAAATTGTCTTTAATCATGGGTGTTGTCTTTTGATATATTCTTTGTTCTTACTGAAAGGTACAAACATTTTTTTTTTCCATTTACACTACATTTTCCCTAGTTTCTTGTTTTTTTTCCTGTCAAACAGGACAAACAGAGCTGAATCTCACTTTAAATCTGATAAACTACAGTAATTCTGTTTAAAAAGGGAAATGTGTTTAAGTTACTTTTTGTGCTATACTTACTCCCATTTCTATTATTTTATTATTTATAATAATTTACTATATTTTTATTTTGCATTTAATTTGTTTTTTAGAATTGTTCTGTGTTTATTTAATTAAGACATGAAAAATGTGCAATAGGTTTGTTGTTTTGCACAGAAAAAACCCCTCAAACATTTTGCAGGTTAAAATAGAGGATGCAAATAAACACACAAAACAAACCAATAAAAATGGGGGGGGGGCATCATTGTGCTAAACCAACCAATGGTGAGGTTGTTTTCAGGACCTTACCCTCATCTATAAATGGAGGGTAGCAGAACATACTTCATAGACCATATTGATGATCTATTATACTACAATATAGTTTTACGTAAATATGTTTTATCGACCGTTAAACATTTGTTAAGTAGTTTACAGAGACTCTTAGCAGAGAAATCACCATAAAGACAAACTTTACTTTCGAATGATTTCAGTGGGAGAATAAAAACATTGTAAATCTTCGTTAGAGTTCACTTGATACTTACTCTCGAATGAAACACTGGAGCTGTGCTTTGATGGATTGCTGAGCTTGTTCAAATAAAATCTGTCAAAATTAAATAAAGAGCACAACAGATTCAATACGAAAAAAACACAGATTGAATCATTATTATTTTTAGAAAATATAACCATTACCTGCAATTCTTTGTATCTGTGAGGCTACTTTAAATTAAATTAAACAGTGGCATACAATAAAAAACTGAGCTGAATGTTACATTTAAAATTAACGGTTTAGTTTTCTGTCAACATTTCATCCCCAAATGGATCTGTCTTCAGATATTCTGGGGATATGTGTTTATGTGTGACTGATGAACAAGTTGGGCTTGTTTTAAAGATCCAAAGTTTTGGACTTTACCCCGAGGTCAGCTGGCCTACACCAAAGAGGGACAGACACACAAACACACTTATCTCCTGCCTTCCCCACTGGATTTTTATTTGTTGATGCAAAAGTATGTTACTGGATTATTTAAAAGTGTTTTGAGTTTAAATACTTTGAACTGAATCTTTAATGAACTACAATAGATTTGGAAATGATGCGGAAACCCTCCTTTAACAAATATATTTTGAACTGATACACGCAAGAAAAACAAGTATTGAAGAGTCATGTAATGTTCGGTTCAAAATCCTTACTGTGTGATAATTGATCATCTCTTGAAGGTTGTCTGCAAAGCTGGTGAGGCTGGACTGTGAAGAGACCAGAGAAAATGTTACAAAATTAGTCAATTACACAAAATCAAACTTTGAATAGCGTAAAAAAAAGGTGTAATGGGAATTTATAGCTGGTCATAAATCTCTGCAATCGATGACAATCCCATACACCAATATTTGTGCATACAATAGAGCAATAGACCATTTGAACACGAAGCCAGAGGTGCACTACACCAATATAACATCCTGTGTTTTAGTCACAAGACAAATTGACAGGAGAACACGATGATTTAAAAATTCACAGGTTTTTGTTAGTTTTGTGAATGTGCAACATTGATGAATGAGGCCCCTGGGAAAACATGTATAAAGTAAGAATCTAAACAGATGTGGCATGTAGACACCATTTTGTTAACAAGATTTCAGTGAAGATGAAAACTGACTTTTCAAAAAGCTGAGTTTGCATGAATGTTGCGGGCGGTGATGCTCCACTTACTTGAAAGTAATTTGTGATTTACAGGGTTTATCATTTTTCTTTATTTTATTTAGGATCACCAAATAAGATGATGTTAAGCCAAATAATTATTTTTTCTGAATTAATTGCAATATTTGTGGTACACGACTTTAAAACACGAATGTGACCTTTTACAATGTTACTTTTTTATAACACTATTACATTTGTAAAATGTAAGAAAAGTTCTTCAATTGTACAATGATCAAACATTTATAATAAAATTCTTTCACAAACAAAATAAAACAAATCTTTCTTCCGATCACGATCACACGTGTAGTGTTTGCTATATGTTCAAGGACAGCGAATTAGCATCCTAGTCAAAAGAAATGAAAGTCAAGCACAAACAAGGAAAGATGTTTATGTTTAAGGTTATGTTTTCATAGCAAAATGAAACCTGGACAATGTGTGCTACAACGGTGCAGAACAGCTAAAATGTTTCAACATTTAAACAGTCATTAGAAAATAAATTGAATAAATTGACATTTTAGACAAAGTTTAAGAGTGAATGCCATAATCCAGTCTTTGGGGGCAGTACCACCCTCCTCTAACTTTAGCACTAGCTGATTGGATATTTAAGCAAAAGAGCAGTTCATTGATTGGATATTTGCTCGCGGACATGCGTTTCTTTCTTTCATCTGCTGTTTAACATTTGAAACTAATAATAATAATGTTAAAATTAGACACCCACAAAATGGATCACTACATGTCAGTGTTTAGATTACTTAGCCATTTCATTTAACAACATCTTCCTCAACAAGCACACTGCGCCAATGACTTATATGAAGGGGGAAATACATATTGTCAGACTTCCTAGACCAATGATCAAGTTTGGGTCCAAGTGCACACATCTGCTATAATAACACTAAAGAAATGTGTGTCTTGCTTTTACATATCAATAACGTGACCCTCACCTCAATCACATCATCGGTGGTGGACTGCTGTGCCAGCTCACGGATGCCATTCACAAAATGTTTGTTGGCAGTGTTATAGGCTTTCCCAGCATCGATCATTCCAATACACAGCTTCACCAGCTGTACACACAACAGAAGGAAAATAAAGCAGAAATAAATGAGAAATGTTCACAACTAAAGCTGAAAACCTCAAGAAAAAAAAACTAAATTAACAAAAAATGTCCAGGTTTTTGTGTCAAATGATGCAGGAGTTGATCAATTCAACATCTTCCATTTCACACACCAAAATCTGTGTTGATTTCCTGGAAAAGAAACAGCTGCTTTTTCTGGAGACCTCAAATCCTTCCTCAGAGTGAGGGGAAGTCGCAGAGTCACTGGAGCACAGTTCATCAAACACTGGGTGGGTCTGAGGACCCCATGAAATATTGCTCACAACTAGCTTTCACTCAACGAAGAAAATAAAGTGAATCCAAATGCACCTTGTCGAGTTTGGACTCAAGCTCGCCAACGTCGCTCTCCACCTCCTCCACCGTGGCCCTGTGAAAGCCAAGAGAAAAGCATACCTTTGTCAGATAAAGAAAGAAAGCATACATCTTTCATCTAGACATTCCTCAGGTTTATAGTCATTCCACTCTTCCCATCACAGATCAAACACAGGCTGATAGCGCACAGTTCAGCATAAGGGAAATATAAACAAATCCACTGAGAAAACTTCATTTTTATCAGCCGGAAAATTTCAAGCATACGCGTAATAATGTGTATGGGAACTGAACGATTGATGCCATTTTGTTGACAGAAGTGATCAACATTCCAACTCAACACTGTGATAGCAACACAGTAAAGAGTGGGAAATTCTCTGAAATCTAATTGACACAAAGCACATATTAAATATGGAAAAAAAACTGCTGAATGGAAATTAGGATGTCATGACAACCAGCTGGTGATAAATGCAAATGAAGTATTCAATTCAGACATTTTGAGCTAATTAACTGAACAAATAGCGATGTCCCAATTAGATTATTTGCCTTTGAGTACTGATCCAATACTTTGATAATGCATCAAAAATATTGAAGAGTGAAGAAACATTTTACTTTAGACGTAGTACTTCTGTGAGGTAGGCATACCCATGCTTTCTGCTTGAGCTGCATTCATGTTCTGTTTTGGTGCGCATTTAACAAATAGGGCAGGGGCAGAATATATTTATTTATATATTAGGAATGTAATGATACACGTACTCCTAAACTGTTCAATACATGGCATTCAGTTTGGTACATGTGCATACTGAACAGTTCAGCCTGAAATTTTACTACTTATAATAAATAAAGAATTGTTTAAAACAGGGGTGTCAAATGCACAGCCCGTGGGTTTATTTTGAAGAGAGAGCAAGAGAGAGAATGTGTGCATGTGTAAAGTACCAATAATGCTGCCAGAATTGCAGTGTGCAAAACGATACTAAATCATGGAAAAATTTTGTAAAATGCGGCAAGTTTGATATAAAAAAAAAAACAAACAAAACAAAACATAGTAGACCAATACAATAATGTTGCAATCTAAAATCTGCAGTTCAGCTACAGTACTTCACAAGTAAGAAGAAGTAAGATTCAGCTGACCTGCTTGTAAATCCAAATGCAATAATCTCACATGAGCAAGTCATGACCGCAGCAGATCTCTAAAACAACCACTCTAGCCTGTTTCACTCCCCTAAACAGATGTGTTCAGTTGCTGTTTTCCACCATTACCATGTGACTCCATTGCTGGGATGTTTCAGCCGAATCTAAATTCCATACCAAGTGTTAGGAAAACATCCCCTGGAGGATCTCTAAGCATGCACTAAAACTGACCGCAGGGGCTCTAAATGATGAGCATTAGTTCAATAATGACAAACTTTTTATTTTACCATACAGTTTGTGGTCACTGAAATGTTATATTTCTGAAAGTCAAACTAGGTGCGATGGAAAAAGTGAAGAAAAGAAACTTGAGTCACTTATTTTATATGTTACGGGTGTTAATTTTAGAAACTTACGATCCCATATAAGTCAAAATAAATGGCAGCAAAACAGTTCTTGATTTTTTTTCTGCACTTTTTAGCATCACATTTAAACATTACAAGAAAAGTACAATAGACCACACTTTTTATAATCACTATGGAACTCATACATCCCCAAAACATCAGTTACTCACCTTCATGTTTCACAGTGGAGATGGTGTTGCATTCAAAGTAAGTTTTATGGTTCTGGCCGAAACGTTGAATTTTGGTGTCATTGCTCAAAACAACTTTTTTTGAGAAGTATGTAGGCTTGCCACTAAGCTGTTAGGCATATTGCTAGACGGCTATTTTGTAGCATTTCAGTAGTAGTGGCTTTCTTCTGGCAAATAGACCATGCAAACCCTTTTTCTTTTTCTCTTTATTGTACTCTTTGAAACATTTTCTTCAAAGAGCCCTGTATTTCAGCTGAAGGCAAGGTTTTATCTGAAACCTTTTCTGCGCAAACGTTGATTACAAGCAAACAAGTCGAGGTGAGGATGGTTACCTTTACCCGCCCCTCGAACCCAATTGTGTCAGATTTGGTGCATGGCATCAGAGCCAAAATCAAAACTTTTGGTTTTGGAAATGCTATTTATAAAGAGTAGAAAGTTGTTTGACAATAAATGGCTTCACATCTTACACTCAACTCACCCAAAAAAAAAATCCTCTAAGGAGGAAGTGAAAACTATTCACATAGCAAACAACTTTCACAACCGCTCTCAGAGCAGGAAGGAAAAGCTGAATTACTAAAGTCCAAATTAATTAAAAGATTTTCTCGAAAAACTAGATAACCTCCTCTTAATGCAATATTTGTTATTCAGGTGAAAGGTGGGCTACACCCTGGACAGATCACCGGTCCATCAGGGCAACACACTTATTACACTTATTACAGGGCAACACACTTATTAACTTCATAGGGGAATTTAAAGAATTAAAATCACCTGGAATTTTGTTAAGGAGTAAACCCATACAAGCACAATGAGAACATGCAAACATTTTACTTAAAGGCTGCAAAGTTTTTGAAAGCTCATGGAAAATAGCCTCCTGAAAATGTGCTTTAATTTGATGCATTTCAGCCTCGGGTGTAAAAAAAAAAGGTGGGTCTTGAAGATTTTCAGGAACAATTCTTACATTTTTGCATTTGTAGTTTAAAAAAAGTCCTGTAAAATTGGCCTCTTGAGAAAACGTGAATTTTTAGGCTAAATGCACAAATATGGAACATTATAGTTAAACACAATTGTCTGGTCCAATGCAATATATTCATCTGCATTACAAGCTACGAATCCTTTATTTCAGTGCTCACACTATGATTGGTTAACTCAGCTGTCAATCATAGCCTCAGATGAGATCTGCTGAAAAGTGGCTGTCCCAGGATAACGCATTAGTGATTTTTGAGAGCCCTGCACTGCTGTCTCTTTCATTTAAAACATACCAAGGTTTGTTTCACACATTCTTTTGAGAGGTAAGTGCCTCAAGGTACAGAAGAATGCACAGAAGAAAGAAAACTGTGTGAAATTTAATGCATGTGTTGCATTAAAGGACAAGAATGGAAAAATGGTTGTGTAGACCCCTTCATCCCAAAAATACACACATATATATATATATAATGTTTATTTCATACACATTTTTAAATGAGAAACAATTTGAAATACTGTGAAACAAACATCACAATGGTGCCTAGATGGTTTTCTGGTTAGATCAATGTGCAACGAATATGGTTAAATCTGAAGTATTTTAATTATCTCTGTGAACCATGTAACACTCTTCTTTTCTGGTTTAGTGGATTCATTAAGAAACAATATCATCAACAAGAGAAGGTTTAATTTTAATAGAGCTCTCCGCTTTAAAAACCAGCAAAGATGAGATATTATGTAAATGAAATTCGGTTATATTGTCTATGAATCAATCACTAATAACTTGTTTGTGTTGCAAAAAGTTGTCCATGATGGTTGACACGTGGAACTAATGGAAGTTTTTTTGCAAAGACTAATCTGGCAGGAAAGCTGAACGTGTGCACTTTTTCATGCTTGACGGACAGGGTCACAAAATGCCCTTTGTTCCTCATTATCTCACCAAGTTAAATTCAACCCCCATGCCACCATGACTTTACGCCTTCTATTTTAATCTGTGTTTATAACTTTTTTGCACCTTATATGATCATAATGCTACAACAAGCTCTGTAGTACTGTTTATAGTTCATAACATCATCATAACTCTGACTGCAATGGACTGCTGAAAAACTACTGAAATGGAGTCAATCCAATGAGTGTGGGAGTGTTGTGGGTTTTTAGCCAGGCAAGGTACATACTCCGGTTCTATACCAGACTGAGCATCTGGCTCCATCTCAATCAAACTGCATGATCCAGATGTGAAAGCAGGTGCCACACGCACACATGAAAGTGACAAGTATCCACAGTCGTCATCACTGGATAATTTCATTAGCTTGATGCTGGGAGTCAACAGATGTATTTGGTTGCGGAACAGGGCAATTGGATAGTCTTAAGGCCTCTACACACCGATCCAAATGGAGAGTCGCACAAAAATTCGGATGGCGTCCCAGCAGGGTGCTCTGCGTCTGGGTCGAGGAAATATTGATGCAATGACACTCCCTGCCTGAAGATGGCATTTGTGCTACAACAGATAGAGGGCCACAAATCCACTCCTTTCTCCACATTTTGGTCAAAGAGCTCCCTATGATCAGCCACTGAGACTAAAATATCAGGACTTATTTTCACCTTTAGCGACATAAAACTGGTTGCCTGAATTATGCTTTGAATGTAAATTCATTTATAAATATGAAAACATTGAATTTCTAAAGTTAGGTTAATTGAATAATCTAAATTCTCCTTAGGTGTGAATGTGTGAGTGAATGTTGCCCTGCGATGGACTGGCGACCAGGGTGTACCCCTGCCTCTCGCCCAGTGTGCACAGGCAGACCCCCGTGACCCTGAAAGGAAATAAGCGGGTTAGATGATGCTAAAATTGAATGTCCCCAGAATGTGGCGTTACCTGGAAATTTTAAGATAGCAATCATGGGGATCACCCAAAATGAATGAAGACGATGGGTCTGGATAACGTCATCAGCGTATGAGAAACCACATTAATAAAAGAGCCAACATCAGAAATCAGCAGACCAAGCAACCCACAGAAGAAAACCACATCAAAAACACTCTCTCCAAAATAATCAATGGGGGCTGTTCCTAGAGAGCATACTGGGATCTATTTATCCTTCTGGATTCAATAGGGGAACCACCTTCTTTTTAAACAGAAGGCACAGAAAGCTTTTTGAAAGAGAGAGATGAAAAATTCAAGTAGGATTTTCCACTTTTAGGCACAACAACTAGAAACATTTAAAGAGTAAGTAGTAAAAACATCAATATAGAGATCATCCTTTTGGCTTTGTCATAGCACCTCACTAAATATTTACACTAATATTACAGTACTTTTCCTTCTCAGACTTAGTTATCTGGGTTTGCTGTGGTTAAGTCAGTAGTTTTGTGCTTTTAACACCTGAAGTCTCAAGCTATAAAACATTTCAGTCCAAAGAATAGGAAAAAAGGTAATAATAAAAAAATACATGTATTCAAATACAAAATGTTGTAGGTTCTCAATTCCAATTTTTCCAACAAATACTTTGAATTAAAAATGACAGACAATGAATGCATCATTGATTTCTTCAAAGACGCATTGAAAAAGGGCAAAACAATGATCTGATAATCTTTGTCTTTACCCTGCTTATGGCGAGGTTTACATTTAGGTCTATGGGAATTTGCTGAGCAGAGATTGATTACAGTTACAGTCGACTGAGGGCGTCATGCGCCTCACGCTGGGAAGTGACGCTACATCGGCTTCTCTGTTCTAAAGCGTTTCCTGCTATTGTTGGGAAACAATCTTAGATGAAGCTTGGGGGGAAGGGAGTTGCTGACTATGATGTGTAAACTCACATTTCTGGAAAACCAATATCATTTAATGAGATTATGGTCAGAAATGTAGCAGGGTAATCCTTAAATGCTTGAAAGTGCACAGAAATGCACACTGCATCAAAAAAAAAACTGACAAAACACTGAAAACCATAATCAAAAACATGAACATTTATAATATCAAAAATATCCATAATATCAACCAACTCAATGTGCATTGTATTATAAAGATAGATTATATTATATATTTTTTGTATTATATTAGATAAAAAAAAGAGAGAATCCAAAATTATGCAACTTTGTTAATAGTCATTACAAACAGCTGAGAAATATCCCATCACTGACTGGTTTCGTGAATAATTTCTGACACCAAAAATATGCATGAAAGAATTTTTTTCAATCGTAACACACAGCACTGTGCACAGACTGGATCACGTTTTGAAACAGATTTTTCAAATGTTTCGTGAAGCATACCAGACGTGTTTATGTTGGAGAAAGATGCATTACCAATACTTGATTAAGTAGGTGTTTCAATTATCTACTTTTTGCAGATATGTAGATAAATGAAACTATAAATAGGCAGAAGATTGGAGTTTACCGTACCACGGAGAGGAAGCTTGGGGTGCTTTAACAACTCAAGTTTGTTTAACAAGTGGTCTGAAACAAGTGGAACAGCAGATTTAGTTCTCATTCCCACCACACTCACTCTGGTACATACCAGCTGAAAACAAAGCTATGTGACATCATATGGCCTTCATTTGTCTTTGTACATGTTTTCTCGACTACTCTTTTGATTGGTTTGAATGAACGCACACACAGATGTAAATAACTACATCGTCGAGCAGGTCTCATACTACTTTTTTAGTCTTTAGCTTTTGGTTCGGTTCGGTTTTTGCTTCCTCACCTGCGAACTAAAAGGGAAAACAAACTTCTAGTTGGAATAAATCGAACTAAACAAGTAAGGTGTGAAGGCACCATCAGATGGTGTGCTCTTCATAAATGCTTTTAGTAAATGCAACAAATCTATTACAATGAGCTTGATGAGATTGCTGCCACGATAATTTGTATAATAATAATAGCTGTAAATAACCTGAAATGATGCATGACATTGAACCTTTTATGGGGGCACTCAGTCATAGAATTGTCCATGACAGAAAATGACCAGCGGTTTACGCGCACCTGTTTTTGTGCAAATCTGCATATTTTTATCAATGTCTCTAATTTATCTTTTATACAAAAATATATCAAACACACAAAAAAAGTGTCAGGAAAACAAAAAATTGGGGAGGATGCATGCATATTGTCATCTCAAAGTGCCATAACACTCCCCTGACAGGAGCAGAATGACTTCACACTTTAAAAACAGAGAAATGGGACATGGTGGAATATGAATTAACGAGATAGCATATAAAATTTCTAATAAATAAAAACCCTAATGTAAAAACACATTGAAACTTATTCAGAAATGTATTACTGGCTTTTGAGGCAAAATAATAATAGACCAAAGACAAAATAAAAATGTTCTCAAATTGAAAAAGGTGACCTCTGCTCTGTACAGCAATATTTAATGGTTAAATATTTTAGAAACAAATATTGGATTCATGGTTTTTTAACTTTTATATAACATCCCAACCTTGATACAAAATTTCATAGAAACTTCATAGCAGTTGGTTCACATTAAAATCTTTCAGGGTGGAGATCCTATTTTTACATATTCATCTTTCATTAGTTTTACTACCTACTTGATAACACACTCATTTCTTCTCCCGATCTTCAACTTGAATACTTTATTGCAACTTAAACCTACTGCAAAACCTCAATGAACTTGCTTTAGCAGAAGTCCTCAACAGAATTTGTCAAATTTAGTCAAACACCACCAAGTATTCTATCATTCAGAAAGCTTTAACATCTGAGCAGAGAACTTAGCTTTGGATTAAACCAAGTATTAATGCTTGCCTCAGAGGTTCAGTGGTTTGTTGCAGCACTAAACAAAAGAAGAAGTAACTACAAGTAAGACAGTAATGCGAGTAGCTTTAGAAGCCGATAAAATCTTGTTTCATGAATTTACAGAAGATAATGAGATCTTATATATTTGTAGTGCTGTCAAAAACTAGTAGTTTCCCAAATTTAAATCAAACCACTTGAGGATGAGAAATGAGGGCTTTGTTTTCTTTCTCTGTTGAGGCAACCTTTAATAATGTCACAAAGAGGCCATGTTTATCTACAGCTCTCCCAATTCCAAGCTAAACAAAGAGAAAATGCCACAGAAGAAAACAACTGCAACTGTGTTGAGTGAAACATGATAATTCCAGCATTATGGATGACATTTGCTATAAAAAGTACTATATTCAAATTACAATTTTTTTCTAAGCCTCAATAGCACAGGCTTTAAACCTACATACTTCCAACCCAACTAAGAGAGACAGACCTGAGCAGGACCTTAAGATTATGAACAAAAGTGTGCTCAACTTATACCAAGATAAACTCATCATCCAAGTTTGCCATTTTTTAAACCAACTGTTTTGGTTAAGCAATGTTTGAAGATTTGTTAAGTTTTGAGTAAATTAAAGATATTGTCATGTAAATTTACGTGATGAATTTACGTCATGTAAACACAGCTGTGAGAATTCACATCATCTGAGCTAAAGCCACAGCATCTTCTCATGCAAAAAAAAAAGATGAACATCTGCTACAGATTTCACAGCGGATGTTGTTTTGTGAGGGGAGGAGGCAGAGAAGGCCCAGAAATCATAAATTATTCTTTAACACTCAAGAGTGAGCCTCACCACAGCTTCTGTCCATTTTAATTTTAAACCTAGAATGAAACAATTCCATGATCTTGCCATAAAAAAAAACACAACAAGCATCAAATCCCTTTACCTGATGAAGATTTTCTACGAATGTATATTTTTCATTGGCAACAATGGATTATAATCAAAAATGTTCAGTGTTTCACCTACCGTTTAATAAATGGGACACCCTGCCCTTTTAGAACTTCCCGTATGGAAGCAATTAATGTTTGAATCCAATGATCGTGATGAAGCACTTAACTTGTGGAAGCCCATCTCTGCCTTACTGACACACCACCACAACTGGGGTATTTCATTGCAAAACAAAATATAAACAGGCGATGTAACATAGTGTGAACTCACTGAGAATGTAGTTTGCTTTATCGCTAAAGAAATGCCCAATAAAGCCGGAAAAAAAGATATCATTTGATTATATATATATAATGTCTTCCAAAACCAGAGGTAATTAAAGTGTAATATCATTATTACTATGTCATTATTAATAAACATTATTTTAGCTGAAAGCTTTCAAAAATATTGCAATATTGTTGCAATAAGTTTTGTGGCAATTATTCACAAAGAAAAATGTCTTATTGTGACAGGCCTTGTTTTGAGTTTCATTTAATGAAAGGATTGTAAACATTGATTCAATAAAAACCAAGAAAAATAGTACACATTAACCATTAGCTTCAAAATCCTATGAGTAACTTCACTAGGTCCATAATCTTATACATACTGTAGATCTGAGTGAGCATTGCTTTCTGGAGCTCCAAAGTGAAAGAATAATACAGAGCTTTGTGAAAAATCAGCTTGAATGACTTCAAATCTGCTAAAAATTGGAATTACATTCCAATCCACTAGCATCATCTCCCAAACATTGCTATAATTGAAATTATGTCAACTATAATGAACAATAAAAACTTTAAGTCTAGGATGCCATCCCAAGACAACACTCAAAAACAATTTGATGAAATTAAAGCCTGGCAAAAATAAAAAGCCCATTTCTTCAGCTCACATCAGCCTCTCCAGCCTGTGACATTAACCTTGATTTTTGTCAGTTTAGTTCAAAGGTCCAACTGAATAACGTTAGCAACAGTCCCATTTCACGTACATTAAGCAAACAGAAACACAAAACATTGTAGAGCATTTTCTCACCTAAACCTTGGTGAATCCTTGAGACACTCCTCGAAGTCCACTGTGATCTTCATGGTTATCGATTAGGTTAATAAACAGATTAAGAGCTAACAGGCTAGCACTAGCATTAGCTTCAGCTCAAACTTCAGCTTGGGTCACTCGAGTCCTCGATAAGCTCCTCATATGAGCTACGATGCGGGTTAGGATGAACCTAAAGGTATAAAGTTGATTAGAATAGCTGTATTTCCTCCGGTGTTGGCAAGTTAACTGACCGGGCAGCGTAAGTAAGGGAAAGACAGGCGGGGCTTGTCTAAACTAATGCGCTTTCCTAACGTGAGTGAGCTTCTGGCCACAGGTTTCGTCAAATCGAATACTTTGAGAAGACCAAACTACAATCTGAAGTTGTTTCGTGAGGTGGGCGGAGCTCTGTTTAGCCATTTAGGAAACTAACGCTTGTCAATCATTTTGAGATTTACACCTGATTGGCTGATTGCACGTCTGGGGTGGGAAGACAGTTTTTTTTTTTAAATTTAGTAAACGTATTACATTAATATTGTTAATAAGACAGATTTATCGCGTATTCTATTTCTTTTACACTAAACATAGTGATGATAAAATGAAATACAAATACTTCCCAAGTTATTTTTCGGCTATTGAAATAAGTTATTATTCTCTATCCGAATATTATTATCCTCTATTCGAATATTTCTTTGAGGAAATGCCAAAAAAAGCCAAACTCTTCAGTAAAAGTCACGTGGCACGGTTTACATCGCTAAATCTGGAACGGTTAAACGTTCTTAAACTTCATCGCTGGCTTGAAGGTTTTTAGTTAGTTTGTACACTTCAGACTGTTTCTTTCAATCTTTCGACGCATATTAGCTAGAATAATACACGGAATTACATGATTAACGAATTATTTTTGAGCCGTTGAGCGCCATCTTGAGGAAAGGCTGGACGCTGGAAAGGAAATTTAGCTTTCCTTGGTAACACGCTCACCCTTTTCTTGTTGAAAAGAAATGGTTCAGGTTACAGTCTTAGTTAGACAGAAACCAGCTTTCTAGGGTGTTTAAGACAGAAAATATTGAGACCGGGCCAGTTAATGGTCAGATAATCATATCTTCGACCCCCTCTTTCCCCTGAGTGAAAATACCTTGCAAGAATGCAAGTGTTAGCGAGTTATTTTCATCAATGAATTCATAATCATTAAATTAACAAAAGCAGCTATTCTTCTCGCCACAAGTTTTTGAAGAAACGCGGCTGGTAGATTATTCAAACACACCCCAGATCTTCTGTGGATGTAGTTGTGAATGCCTCCTTGATGAAAATACATGATGAACAAAGATCTGCCTGTATTTCTCAGCATTGAGAACATCATTAATTCTGTCCAAATCCACAACTCTATTGGAAGAAATGTAGCTTCAAACGTTCTAGGTATACACATCGTTGTAACGATGTGAAGTCAAATATTAAAATTTTGGCTTATTGGTCCAGAACACCTGCTGTCCTTTTTTTGATGCTGGTTTGAAGGCAAATAAATAAAAGCTAGAATTATATAGTAACTAATATAATATACAAGTTTGAAATAAATAAACTGACTTTCTTTTGTGTGGCACATACAGTTCTAACAACCATATCTGTCAAAATCATAATAATAATAAAAAAAAATAATAAAAAAGAATCAAGACAATCTTTAAATTTTCTCGAATTTCTACAATGGGGAATGGAGCTCTTGCAGATCTTGGAGTAATTTTGATTATTAGACATAAACCGGATGAATCTGGTGGTCTGATGGATTCTGGACATGAGTTTAAACAGCAGATGGCAGTATTTAAAAGTGTTTGTACAATAAAGCCATTGATGTACCCATGCAAGACCAGTGGAGTCAAATATATTTTCCACTAGGGAGGGCCAATTTAGAAAATTGTCAAAAGAGCATCAAAAATTACTGTTACAATACATGAAGAATGATTTAACTATTCTCCAAGTCAAGACAGGGATGGTTTTGAAAAGTTTCTTTTCCTCATGGGAGAGCATTTTTTTTAGAAACCACCCTCAAGTTTGTGCAAACAATACAATTCGCAAACTTCTTACCAATCAGGAACTATAGTCAACATAAAGAAAATGTCTCACTTTCTAACTGCAAATTGATATTGTGGGGAAAGCCATGTAACCCCTCAGCACCATTCCACCACAGTAACAAACAATTGCAAACCATCCCGAACTACAAACTAATGCACAGTCTTGCAACTTGACAAGATCTGTTAAGAGTTAGGCGTCACTAATAATTAATACACCACATCTTCATCAAGAATAATTGAAATACAGAGAAGTCGATTAATGCCATATAGGACAAAGACTGGTGACTTCATGAGAAATTTCTTTTCAAACAGGTCCTAAATAATACATTTCTTTTCAAACAAGTCCTAAATAATGTTCATTACATGAAAATATATCGTTTACGTTGTAGCCTTACGTACAGTAGTGAGGCGATGCTTTAGCGCCCTCTACTGACCGTCCACTACTGATGAGGTCACAGAAGCGATGTCAAACAAAAAAAGTAAATAAAAAAATATATATAAAAAAACAAGATTCATTATTTGTTTTTAGTTTTTATCTTGGATCACAAAATAAACTTTTTTGGTTTTAGAGAATAAAAATTGTAATCCTTTAAACGCAGCACAAATTAATAACCCTTAAAACACTTCATTGTTTTATTGTGAAAACAGCTTTTTACATGTCTTTTGTGATTGCAATTTTATAGTCAACACATTCACGCAGACAATCGTTTTGTAGTTTATTTAATTTAAAACTCTAATTTGAATCTAGACCAATGGACATGTATTTATTGAAAACATATTTTCTCCTTTTTACTAGGAGGCCAAAATGAACATTTGGATGTTCTAGTCAGGCTTTGAAGTGCTCGTGTAGCATTATTAAGACCCTCCATTGATTAAATACATTTGAACATCTCAGTCAGAACAAGAGATTTGCTCCCTCGGTTCCACACATTAGTTACATTAACTTAAAAAAAAAAACCACCCCCACAATAAATGTGTTTAGGGGAGAAAAGGCAATCAGGGCAAACCAATCTTGATCCATAATCCACGCCAGGTCATCATCCAAAGAAAACCCTTGACTCGAGTGTGGGAGAGAAAGCAGAGCATCAGTTTTGTCCATCAGTAGTTAAATCCATATTGTCACCCTTCTCTGATGAAGAGACATGGGGATCAAAAGCCATGCTTACAGTAGTGCATCTTCTAGAAGCTCACTAAGGATTCAGTCTTTGACCTGACCAGATTGGGCGCAGCGGGGATGGAATCTGACCGTACACACAGATTTGGGGCCTCAGGAAATGAGCAAAAGGCGTCCAAGCCTGTTACAGGCTGATAGCAGCCTTGATTGCTAGCATGAAGATGAAGATGGTTTGACAACAGAGGGAGTTGTTGATATGCGTGGCATGGCGGTGTTGCTGGGAAACAGGGTGGAGGAGGCAGCAGTGGTAGTAACTTCGGAGTGAACCGCAGGCTACACGGTGCCCTCCAGAGGGGTGACGAAAGGCAACACTCCACAGCTTTAAACATCTAAGGAATCAGCTGGAACAGAGAGAGGGAAGAGTTTGTTCAGCAAATAAATGATAACATGTAAAAGGTTGAGGTAAACTACCCCATGCACATTCCGCGGTTCTACAGATGCCTCACGTGTCCACCAGCCCTGCACTGGTTGAAGCCATCTTCAACCTTCACAAAACAGACCCGATCACACCAATGAAAGCATTTTAGTTTACTACTGATGTGTGTTTAAGTAGGATTGGCTGCCAGCCTTGAAGTTGCCAACACCCACTTTTCCAACTCCCAACACGTGATGAAAGGTGGCAAAAAAAACAGCACCTGAAAGTACTTGCGTATTTGAGCATGAATTATCATTCAGAAAGCAACATTTCTTAAAGCCTCTACAAACCGTTCCGAATTGACATTGGCACGAATCTTTGGATGGCGTCTCTGCAGTGTGCTCTTCGAAACATTGATGCAATAAAAAATTAAATAAAATAAATTCAAAGATCACCGGGAGCTGTATGGCCAAAAATATTTGTGGTGTGTAAATACTTTCCTGTACAAAGTCGCTATGAAAATGTGGGATGAGTGTCACCAAGCGGCTCTTTTACATTCTACACGTCATCAAAAGAGCCAACTTTGATTGGTCGTTCCAATTTGACAGAGCAAAACTCTTTCGTTGGCACCACTTGTTCGGTCCAATGTGTGATGTCCTGTTGGCGTCCATTGTCATATTATTTATTATTGTTTTTTGTCCATTCTGATTATGTGTATTAGCCTAAATGTATTTTCTTTTGTTTACATTTGGGACCTTTTGCCTTCCTAAGACAAGATGGTAGAGTTTCCAGTGGAAATAGCAGGTCATGGCAGGTAACCACTACACTACTGATCTTAAAACCTTGCCTTTAGTAAATCACCCATGATATATCTCTCTCGGCAAGTGACTATGAACTTTTAGGTTCCTCCCAGCACAGTGCAACTCAAACACCAGGAGCATGAAATTATGAGCTCGATATTAAAATCCATTTACCATCCTGTGGTGGATCAACGGTGATGTCCTCAGTCTCTGTGTCATCCTTCATCTCTTCATCCTCATCTTCCTCCTCCTCATCCAGCTCATTGGCAATAAGCTCTCGAGCCAGTTTAATGTTCATACCTTCGTTATAATGCATCTTCCTCATCATCTGGAACTGCTTCTTTCTGGCTGAGGAATTACAAGATACACAAAGATCACATATCACGTTTTACCTTATATGGTTCATAAATGTCCAATTTTATATATATAATGATTAATTAAACCCTCAATGGTACCTCAGTAGTTCTCCATAATTAGTAATCGGTTTAAATATTAATTAACTTATGATGTTTTTGCACTATGCTCCAGATTAAAGAAAAACGACTTCTTTCAGAAGCAGCTAAAACAAAGTCTTTTGGATTTCTTTAGTTCAGTGGATGTCTGCTGAGCTTTCTTTCCTCACATAAACAAGCTCAACCACTGATGCGCCAAAACATACTTTAAGGTTAAACTGTGTGAAAAAACTGGCAAATAACAAGCTGATTTCAGCGAACAATAGAATAACAGAAATAAGCAAATACTGAAATCTTTTGAAAGCAGCAATCGTTTGGGACCTTTATGTAAAGCATTTAAAAATGCATAAATAAAATATAATAAATGTGTTATAGAGTTTACAGTAACTTTGTGCTTTATTTACTCCTGTCACGTTACAGCACAGCTCCCAGAAAAAAAAGTAACTTTTAATGTTATTGAAATGCACTAGGATATACTCTGGAGTATCTTCATAATCTCCTCGTTAGTGTTTGAAGGAAGTGAATGCGATTCACCTTGTTCCTCAGGACTCATCTCCTCCTCTTCCTCCTCACTGCTCTCCCCTTCCTCCTCTTGTTCTGGTTCTTGCATGAACCTAGACTCTGCATCCTCCACTGCAGCTTCCAGCCTAAGTGACAGAACACAGCTGCATTATATATATATTTAGTGACTGCACCTTGTCATACTAGCAATAATTGATAGCAAAGCAACAATTACACAACTGGACTAGCTTATAAAGTCATTAATTTCACTGTAGCTACACAGGGATGTTAAAACATCACTTAAAACCTAATCTGCCCCTTAGGAGCACTGGATGTTTCCAAGAGTCTACCTTAAAAAACAATAAACCGATAACAACAGGAAACATCACTTGATACCTTGATACCATCTTGATACCATCACTTCCTTCCAGTTTAAATAACCCAGAGGGCACTAGCTATGCCCCAATTATAGGACTGCCAAAAAAGAAGCCAAGGGACATTTCTAGTCTCCTTCATGAAGCTAATAGAGACGGATGTCGGAAATATCAACATCAACATAGATATCAGTAAAAGCAAGCAAATCACAACATCCAATAAGAGATGATTTCAACATTCATTACAGTTGGAGGGAGGTTTAAAATAACCCATATTAAAAAATGGTAACCATGGTGCTCACATCGTGCCACACTGAAGAGATGGCACCAATGGTCTAATAATTCATTCAGCTTTAGTGTGCCATCACACCTTTGGTTCAGTTCATTTCAAAATTTCTCTAAAAAATCAGTTCCTTTTCACAATGCGCTGGCACAAGTAGGATAATCAACAGTAAGCCGTGGTTTCAGCCGTATTAATGCATGAGGTGGATTAGTAATATCTGGCCTATAATACATGACTGAAATTACTAAAGCAGCTTTTCCAAATCAACCTAAAAACGAACATGACAAAAGAAATGTGATAGCGCTCCAAAGCATTATACCATAGAAAATATTGGCCATATAAAAAAAATATGTTTAACTTCATTATGATTCAATCAAATTCGTTCATTTCACCTATTGCTTTCCTCTGTAAAAGACTATAGCCATA
This sequence comes from Danionella cerebrum, assembly GCA_007224835.1. Taxonomy (NCBI): domain Eukaryota; kingdom Metazoa; phylum Chordata; class Actinopteri; order Cypriniformes; family Danionidae; genus Danionella; species Danionella cerebrum. The sequence goes on from SRMA01026434.1 coordinate 525,909, forward strand.
CTTCACACAACTAAGAGAATGGCTACTGTTTCATAACCTTCAAAACAGTATTGTGAAGAATTAAAAGAAGACAGGTGCATTTTTTTTGGTAGAACATCCCTTAAATACAGTTCAATCTGACAGAACCTCAGAGATGGGGTAATGAGCTCGACAGAAACGTGATTCAACGATCGCAGAAAATACACATGCCTGCGGGGAACTAGAGATCGAGAGAGAGAGAGAGAGAGAGAGATCAAGAGAGAGAGAGAGAGACATTAAAGCAGAGCTTTACACCAAGACCTGCTTTTCCTGGCTTTTACACGCTCATAGCAGGCATCCATCCATCCATCCATCCATCCATGAGCTTTCAGGCACTGATATGAAGTTCAAGAGACACATCTAGCATCAAAATCCATCTCTTTGTTTCAATAAGACCATTTTTCCTCAAGGGGGAGATCAAGAATCACACGTTGGCTTTTTATACACATTAAACTAATACAACGCATTTACACAAAGAAAATAATAAATATCATAATAACCCAAAAAAATCAACAACTTGCATTTAAACACAGATATGCAATGAAATATGCAAATAAAACTCCCAAAACAAGTTTAGATTCCTGCTGGCAATCACATAGGTCAGCAGTTCTTGTAAAGTTGGCAACAGTGTGGGAAGTTTCTGGGAAATCTTCAGGAATTTTCATAACTGTTTGAAGTGTTTTGTAAAAATAATAATAATAATAATAAAAAAAATAAAGCCCAGACATCTATTCTTCAAAGGTGAGATGCTGGCTCTGGAAGCTTACCACAACTCACTGATACTTGAGTGCAAACGTGAATGACAACATAAAATAGAAAAAACAAAACAAGCTCATGTTAACACTTGAAATAAATGTTTAACCCTAAGATTAGAGTGAAATTATCTAGTGTATGACAACCCAGGGATGAATCCTGTTCCCCTATCCCCTTTAAAGTGCTCAAGCTCACAGACATTGACTCGTCAGCCATACTTTCTGCTGATGGATCAATACTCTGGAATTCTGAGCAGTTACATTTTAGAAAACACACGTCAGCTTTTTACCATCTGATTATGAATCATCTTAAACAGAGGATCAGTGGAGCGGACAGACGGTGTGGGGAAGGTTCAGAAATCTACCCGTGGGCTCAGACTCAACATCTGCTCTGCGTGAACTCAATCAGTGCTTTTAGAAGCAGGCACCTTCTCTATTTTTTAACAATCACAAGTAAGATTTGTGATGCTAAATATATTATTTTGTACAAAATTACAGCCATAATATAAAAACAAAAGCTTTAGATAAACTTGAGTGCGGAAATACTTGATGGAAATATATATTTGCTTTTGTAAAGTTATTAAAAGCTCTGATAAATGCCCTCACGCACGCCCTCTTAGCTGAACAGCTGTCCAAAACACTTCATGACAATCTACATCCAGAGTGCTACCCCGTAGGACGTTGTGCTTCTGCGTTCTGTGTGTGGTCATATAAGCTCCTTGCTCTCAGCCTGATTCAATTCACAGCTAGTGGCTACGCTAGGGTTGCCAAAGACTGAAGAGTAATCTTCGAAAATGATACCTAGAAATAGATTCCTCTGTGATATAGGGTTGACCAAGAATAAATAAATCAAAAAAAGAGAAGCCTAATCCATTATAGCTCTTTGATTTGTTCGAGCGCCGCCTACCACTGCCTTTCTCATCTGAAGACGTGACAAACGAGCCAATCACAGCACTTTGAGGCACTGTATGGAGGGGAAAAACAGCTCGCTGTAGTTCTTGAAAACTGGCGCATTAATGTACTACGTTTTTTCCGGCTAGTGTGTAAGGTCACATTAGCGTTTGTGTATTTACGATTAAAAATCCACTGCATGCAGCCCCTGCAAACATGTCGTTCTTGGCATTAACCTACATGGTCGGTCGATTGCTATTGTTTTGTAAAAGTTTTACATGCACAGTGGAGTGTTTGTAAAAACATGGAAAAAAAAAAAATCACCACATTCCCTTCCACCCAGATGACACAAGACACTCATTTATGCCTTACTTCTTAGCAAGGTCTTCACTGGGCAAGACTGCATTCCCCTCCGAATCACTCTGTGCCCCCTCATCTTCGTCCCCCACCATCCTGAGAAAGAAGAGAAAGAGGATTTTTGGACCAGGGCCCACAGGCAGAAAGACAGCATGACCTTTTCTACAAATTTGCCCTGTCATATTAAGTTGCTCTCTTAATTTTGCAGACAAGACAGTAACACACTCATAAAGAAGAGGTAGGTCAAATAGGAAATACCTTCAGTCATAGGAAGGTCAAACAAAGATGATGACCATCTTAAACTATGTTCCATTGATGTGGATTCCTGATTATCAAAATCTAGCATGTACACACTTGAGTTTAAATGCCAAAATTGATCAAGCAAAAAATGTAATGGTTTAATCAGAATGACTTAAAAATAACAAAAAGCCTCATTATTATTTTAATTCCTTTTCACATTTACACCAGGTCACTGTTCATCATTGGTACATTATTTTCTCTATAATAAATAATGTATTTCCTACTGATTTTGAACCATCAAACTTTTATAAATGAAAATAAGTTCAGATTTTAATCAAATTTTGGTCACCTTTCGGTCTTGCTGTTAAAATATACATACCATTAAACCCATAATACCTTTGTCTATGGTAAACTTTTATCTTTTTATTTATTTGAATAAATTTTTTAACCAATAAAACAACTGATAAAAGACCACTGATCCCATACAATCCCATTGTGTCTCACTGTTTACAATTCCATCAGCCGATTACAGGTGTTCATATTCACCCATTAACCAATTTGTAAGAATTTTGGTCAAACTTAAAATAATTATTTTTTAGAAATTATTTTTTTTACTTCTATGTTTTTTTTTTGTATGACACTTACCTGTTATATGGTGTGCTGGGTTCATCTATCTTCATGAGCCCATAGTCTTTATCTGCTGGGTGATATGTGGCCAAAATGTTCATTTCATCCCATTTCTGAGATTTCTTCCTGTAAGAAGAGGTTGAAACACAGCACTTAACATTCAAATATAGATAAAGCTATTTGACTGATGCGGATGCTCCCACTGGGACCCCCTACATTAAACCAACAACTTTGCCCCACTTTAAAGATGCTTCAAATAGCTCTATGTGGCACACATAGAAAGAATATAAGACACATTTAGTACATTTTGTCTCAAGTTAATGTTTGTTAGCAGGCTTAAATGCAAGCATTAACATGTAAGCATTAACAGCCTAGAACGCAAAAAAAAAAAACAAAAAAAAAAACCCTATGTAGTGTCTGACATATTTTTGAAGATAAATTTGTTCATAGTAAACAGTTTGCAACGTATCACAACCAGATGCAGACTTTGGGAGGAGCTCGGATAATGAGGTCATAATCTCTTAGCAGAACCGCTTATCAATGATGTAGGGTTGTCACTCAAGTGGCCACACCCAATTTTAAGGCATTTAAGTTGATTCAAAACCCCAAAATGAGGAGGTCTAGGCAGCTGAAATTCCATAGGGTGCTTCATCCTTCGCCCTAGACGGCCAATAAGAAAGGGTTCGTGAAATGCATCGGTTCACCTTCATTCTCTTCACCTCCTACATACCGGTAACCTATGCCTAAAAAAAGATTGTTTTTTTGAAGATATAATAACTAGGATTCCATATAAGTAATTGGGGTTAACATCAAAGGTAACAACTAGAGCCAAATAAAACATAAAACATGAAATTCTGTATATTTTGTTTAACCGAGGCATCATGCTCCTAATGGCATCACAAATCTAACTTTAGATACAAGTTAAAGGAAATTTGTCAACCATTTTATAATCCCAAAAAGTGTGCACAGCATTGTTAATGATGCAGATATTATATTTGGCCATAACATCATATGATTTCGCCAAGGAATACGAAGAAACAAAAACTAAAATGTATGTATAAAACAAAATAGTATTAAGTCGACAGTTCTCAGATGTAAAATATTTAATTGATGGAGAATTGCTCACATTTATGCTCGCAAGAGAGTGACAAATGGAGCTGGTCATCTTCTATGTGAAGCACAGTATCTTTTATTACACAATTAAATCAATGACTGTAAACTAAACATGATGAAAACAGCATTTCATCCTGCAGCACAAGAGAGGCGGCTGAACAAAGACCTTTGGCGATTCGGATCTTTTGGTGAACACTGGGTTAACTTTGCATAATAGTATCCGAAAGCTAAAAAATTAACTACTAGATCCAAATATTACCATATTGCATAATTTGTCTTGTTTTACAAATTAACTTTTATAAAATGTAACTGAAAAGAATAATTATCCATCTTCACAATTTAGCTGAAAGCCGTGTACCATCAGGTTGTCTCACACATTATGTTTTTGGCAAGGAAGCGTGTTGCTTCAGACACAGAGAACTGCAACTGTTCATTTTATCAGTAGAAAGAAATACCAACCAGACTGCAAGAATTTTTAATTGATTTATTTTTAACCATACAATTTATGATCTACTTTTAAATTTATTGTTGATCTCCATGAGACTTGGAGCTAAATCAGCACTCAAGTCAAATCCATTCCTTCTGTAAACTGAGAGGAATATTCTGCGAGAGCCTGTGCAGTCGAGGTCAAATGTGCCAATCCAGATGGAAGAAGAACAGTTACACAACCAGCGAATGCACGAGGTGCTGTGGAACAAAGTGTAGGAGAATCCACACAAAACCCTCGGACAGGATGATTTCACATCCGAGACAGGGACACTGACTGCTGCTTTGACGGGAGGATTATTTAAGGATCTTGTAGAGAGAATCTGGATGCAATCACAATAAGATTTACGTGCTAATGCACTCAGGTCTTTGACAGTCATCACTGAAAGAACTGAAGCGGGAGCTGATGATAATCTCTCCATGTTCCTGACAAAATAATAAAGAGATTACTTTCGCTCATGTCAGTAGGAGCAGTGATTTATTCTGTGGTCATGGAGGTTACACACACAGAACACGAGTAGCAGTCTGTTTACAGAATGTTTCACAGGATGAAAGTGGGCATAAAGTTTCAATATTCATGAGAACCAATGAAGATCAGGTCTTATCTGCACATAGTCTGTTTGGCTGAATCTCAGAAACACTAGTAACTTTTGCAAATCGGTTCAGTATTTTTAGAACTTTAGTGTTTTTCTTCTAAAATTCTAAGTGAAGAATGTAGTTTAAAATTTAATGATATGCAATTCTGATTGCACTGTAATGTAAATTAAAAAAAAAATTACATTTGTGATACATTGGGTCTTAAACTAGTTTTACAGTTATTACAAGAGTTCTAAAATTAATTTTAATAAAAGCTCAGGAAAAATCTTTTTCCTGTATAATGGTATTGAAAAGTCGATAAAAGGAATGAATGTTTATGTTATGTAATAATATTATAAAACATATAAAGCAAATGATATGAAGTCACATGATAGAATTAGTCTGGCCACAGATTACACTAAACGAAAATAGCATTCGCATACAACTATTGCATCTGCTTTCTTGCCCTAGCTTTTGCTACTGCCCTCTTCCATTACATGTCTGCATTACTCTGAAGCAAATAATAATAATAACAACAATATTTAAACAATAATAAACAAAATCATGATTCTGGAAATGTTTTTTTAAAGGTTTACTTCCAAACAATAGGCTACCAAATGGCAGAAATACATCAGTAGAATAAAACCAGTGTCAGATGTCCCAATACAGAAATACATAATTTTTTTATTATACTATTAAAATAAACTTATTTTGCAAGAATAAAATGACAAAATTTCGGAATTGATTTTTTTACTGTACAATTTTAAGTTTGTTGTGGAATTATTGTATAAAACATTGGCACAAAAAATCAGCAACTTGTAGAGTAGTAAAAGAAAACGCTCGCAAAGGCTTCGCATCAAAGAAAAACATGTTTTACAGATATGTGCCCCTTAGCGGTTTAACATTTAAGACAAGCAACAAGCAAACAGTCTGGTTTGGTAACTTTCATACTGGTTTGTCAAGGGGGAGTGCAAGTTTTTAAATAGATATGCAACACTAGTCACTTTATGCAATATTTCAATTTTTGTTAATAAAAAATAAACTGTACACAGCTGTTTTTAAAGGCACTGATCATTGCACATTTAAAAGCATATTTAAACAGAGTCTAACTCAGTGTCCCAGTGGCAGGTTTAGCATCTCATGAGGAATAAGTGCCATTCTTACAGCATGTCCTACTTTCCAGAGAGTGCATGGGAGTGCTGAAATAAAGAACAATCTTTGCTTGGAGTGAAGAAGCGTAGGAAAATTCCCACACACCACTGACAGATGCTACAATGAATATGTAACCTCTCCGAAACCTTTGTAATTCATACTCTTCTAAAATACCCAAATTTCAACCTAAAATCAAAAATCATTAGAGTTACAACAACCTGAGTTAATAGTTTAAATCATATCCTTGATATTAGGTTTTTTGACCTCCAGAAGAGAAAGTCACATTTCTACAACCCTGCCTAAGTAATTTAGATTGAATGAGATCAATGTTAAATTTGACACCCCTCAGGCAGCCCTTCAAGACTCAAGACTGCAGCTACAAATCCATGACTGCTAGTCCACCTTACTCCTTAATAAATACAATTAAAGGCATGTTAATGACACAATATTGCCAGACGTTTTCACTCATCTCCCGTCAAAGGCATTTGGACTTGAATTAAGCAGCTATGGCTTTCAGTACATTCGATGTCAGCCATAATTGCCAGAGGTGAGACAAGTCAGTGCCCAATCCTCAATGAGTCAATTATTGCTGCAGGAGGTTTAACTGAACTTTGGATCAACTGAACATTGTTGAAGAATGGTGCATAAAAACCAAAAAAAAACAATTAGACAAAATTGTCCCATCTATCTCTATAAAATTGTACCCAACTCCTATCTATATTAATCTACATAAGGCTACTTTCTGTGATACTGCTTTGATGAGTCTGAGTAAAGGTACTAAAGAAATATATTTGACTTGACCTGAAAATTTGAGTCGCACCTCTGGAAATTGTAGTTATGCGTGATGAGAACTGTAAGCTCTGTGATTGGTCCGTTTGATAGAAAATAAGTTATGAAGCAGCATCATGCATCTCAGGGTATCCCTATTATGAACAGCACAGACCAAATCACAGAGCAATTTTGTGAGGTACAGAAAGATCTGAGTCCTGTTGGATGTAAGCTTATGCAGTTTTTTTATATGCAGATATATATATATATATATATATATATATATATATATATATATATATATATATATATATAACTAGATTTGTCTATAAAGAAAAGATTAAAGTATAATCCTAATCTTTGATAGTATTAGTGTTTTATAAGTCTTCAAAATCTGATTTTATTATAATTGTTGTTTTGAAGCAGCCACTATACAAGTTTTAAAATATCTCTCATAAACTGCCTTTTATCTACATAGCGGCCTGCTTTTGAAAGACTTCATACTAAAGCAAAAAAAGGGTACCCATATCACGTCAGTCATATGATGAGTGAGAGGCAAAAAGTCAGCTCATGCACTAGCTGCAAATGTCAGTTTGACCTGTGTAAACACAAAATAATGGAGGAAAGCTCTAGAAAATGCACAGTAAGGAGAAGCAAATGGATTGCTGCAATTCATAGAAATTACTGGAATGTGGTCGCAATTTTGCATCTACTTTTGACTAAAACCACAAACTCATTCTCCGCCAATAATATGAGGTAGTAAAGTAGTACAGAAAGCCTAGCTAGCCAACCGTGTCAAAAAAAAAAATAGAATATCCAACAGAGATCTTTGTCACTTTAATATCTCAGACAAATCCCACTTTAAAGTATGACCTGGAGACTAGGCTTTACTTCGCATTATAAACTTTATACAGTGTACTACTCCGGGATTAATATCAGGAACATAAAAATGTCAGGAAAACCAGCTTCCTGGACAAATCTTTTGACGTAAGTGACGTCATGCAGACCCTCTAAGGATCTTTCATAAGGTGTGTGTCTGCAATTTGACATAAAATAAATGAATGATTCTCTTAATCACAAGACCACGAAATGACCAGCTAAATTATAAATTGTGGAATAAGTATTTGTTTGTTACAGTTCTCGAGAGATCTGCTTCATTTGCTGCGTTGATTTCAAAATAGTGATCAGTACTAATTGAACAAAATAACAGATATGGGCTAAAGCACATTTGGACAGGTATACAGGACAGCTTATTGTGCTTAAGGTGCAGTAATGGGTAGCGTTAACAATAATGCTAAGGTTAACTTAGTTGAGTCGAGAGCACAGGTCAACGTCGCATCATAGTTTGACTGGCAGCTCACGTTAGAAGACTGTAAACACGCAGTTTGCTGGACACAACCAGCTCTAAATACGATTTACTCACTGTGGGTCGTCCTCGGAGTTTATAGGGCCTCCTGGTTCCGGTGTGTCCTGAACTGGTTCTTCAGACGGGGCTTTTATACTGGATTTGTTCTTCAGGATCCCTTTAATGGGTCGCGGTGCTGCCATAACCGTCAAACCCACCCACAACTCTCCTACACTGTTTACGCCTGGAACAAATGTTTGAAACCGGACGAAACAGCCTTCAGACCTGACAGCTGGGGACTTGTCTATATAAAATAAAAGTTAATTGTTGTTTGTGGGTAAAGTTTGTTCCACTGGATGAGTTGTTTTCCGCCAGAGCTCGTGCACTTGCCGTTAGTGGTGAGGAAAGGAAATAGGGCGCCGCAGTCAGTTTCACGCTCTCTATTCTCGCGATAGTTCACTGTTGCCATAGAAATGGAACTTGCTCAAATGGACGTGGGACAGCGCCATTTTCATAAGGTTTGTATTCGACACGTAAAACCATTTGAGCGGAAAGAATTTAAAATATTGTAGTATACTTTTAACCTAGTATAATATATATTGTATATAAATTTAAATATACATTACATGGATTAATATTAATATAGGATCAATATAATTAATTATATATTGATTATATAAAAACACATTAATACAAAATGGAGTTGGAAAAAAATGGACTAATGACTTAAATGAATGTTTTTCAACCTTTTTCCTAAATTTACCAATTTTGTTAATTTTTTCATGAATTTCGAGTTCTATGAATTTTCAGTTTAATGAGTATACATCTGCCTCAAGTTCAGCAAAAAAATGAACCTACACAGAAGTGATGGGCGGATTGATACTGTGGTGTCGATATATCGATACTCACCCGTCGTTTTTGGGTATCGATCTAATTATTAAAGTATCGATACTTATTAATACATTCAAAAATCTAAAAACAGGAGAAAGTGTTCTATATTGCTCGATCGCTACCTACGTTTGTGTTGCTAAACACCTCCTCTGGCGCAGCTGAATGGACACATCCATCCAATCAGAGTGCGGGAAACCTACCTCCGTGCAGATGTTTTCACAGTCTGCTGAACTGGAGACCTCTGGTAATAAAACCGGTTTGAGCAGCGTTACGGTCACAATTCAGAGTGCTCTGGAGATTACTAAAGTTTCCTCACAGTCACCTACGAAATGTCTTAAGAAATGAGCTTGTCTAAATCGGAACCTGCATGTGAATATTCGGCAAACAGCCTTTAAAGCAGTTGAGGTTTTGTTTTGATACTTGTTTAAGCCATCTTCATTTCAGGGAATCTGTTCCTCACCTTCATCCTGACAACCGCCCATAGATTCTCAAAGGAATTTAAGTGTGCATGCCACCAAATGGAAGCCATTCGCTTGTAAATAGCCACACAGTGCACATGAATATAGAACTAGGAAATTATGCAAATTCAGTTATTTACAAATGGTTTGCAATTTATACTAAATCTCTGAAAAAAATTGAGTAACAGGATATGATGCTCCAAAATATCGCAAAATCATCAAATATGTAAATAACACATTTATTAGACGTGAAAACTGACATGGAAATTCCTCAACCTTTCAGGAGGGGGATAGGTTAGAGTAAAAAGCTGGGGCGATGACCAAACATGACTTTTTTCATCATTTCGAGTCAACATCAAACTATGACAGTATTCTGGAAAAGAAAAAGAAGTAGATTTTCCAGGCAGGACGTTAAGCACCCAAAAGATTTTTTTTAAACGATGCATCTCTTACTTCAATTCTTTACTTTTTTTGTAACCGATTATCCGTTTTAGCCCAGGTTTTTATCTACTTTATTTTCAGAATTTTTGCACAGTGGACAGAAACATTCACATCACACATTTCTTCAGAAAAATATATAATTTATTGTTTTTGGATTGTGTCCATTGCGCAATGGCATCAGCTCAACACCACTCTTCTGAGAGGCCAGTTTCCAGCTCCAGCATGACGAGACATATAAATACTGTAATATTTATATATCACTAGCTGAGACCTGAAACACAGAAATCCCTGGTCATCAAACTGGATCTGTAGTGGTGTAAGAAAGCAAATATTAATTATTCAAAATGTAATGGATACCTTTAAGCAGTTGTGGATACCATTTTTCTCAAGTTCTGCTTTGACTTGATCAACAGGACATGGAACGGCAGCTTTCTTGCATGATCTTTTATGGACGTCATCTCTTCCGGGACTCCAGATAATACAGAGTTTCAACACTGACACTTTTTCCAGCCGTCACATCAACATTCTACAAGAAAAACACGTCGAGCTCACTCGCGGTGGCTCTGTTTCTGGTAATACACTGACATTGTCATACTTAGGTCTGTCATACTTATGCTTTTGAAGCCCCCCTGCTTCAAAACTTCAACCGGAAAAGGTTTCTCAATCTGGAGCAGAGTGTTCGCCTTGACTGTAATTTGAAATCAGAATTATTCTCAGAGAAACCCGAGAGAAAACCTTCAATGTGAACGTTTTTACCTTCAGCCATTTGTTCTTATGGAGCTTCTTCAGCTTGGTGCGCTTGGTCGGGTCTATCTCCAGACATCCACGAATGAACTTCCAGCATTCTGTCAGAAAAACAACCGAACATGCTTAATACACAGCACTCTTTCATTTACATCGAAATAATCCAACCTCACCATCAGACAGGTCTCCCTGGGTCTGGTCCATCTCGCTCACGCTGTACAGGTCCTCCTTTTTTGGATTCCTCCAGAAAACCATGTTAAAAAGAAGGATCCCAAGTAGCCACACCATCAATGGTTCCCCATGAAAAGTAGAAGATTGAATGTACTCTGGATTCCTCCTGTTTTTCACTCTTCTGTTTGACCACTTGAACATCTTCAGGCCCTTGCGACGTTTGTTTGTGGATTTCAGTTTTCCTATTTTCCACGTCTTCGACGGCTGCTGTGCTTCGACTACTGGAGTGTGTTCTCGGAACCTACAGTTTTCCCGCAGCCTCTTGCACAGAGCAAGTACCTTGTTTGGTTTTCCCTTCGGTTTTTCCAGGACTTCCACGTCATATCTCCAGGCCTCCATCGTTTCAGCATGGTTAGACACGGGAAGGTTGGAGATCTTCTTCCTGATTTCAGGATACTCGTACACTTCATCTTCGAAGACTTGGACACCCAAACATGGAGTAAAATGTGAAGAACCAGGGGATTGAGGGGTCACAGGGCTAGAATGGGGTTGATCTGCAACAGCAGCAGCAGCAGAGGGAGATGGAGGAGGTGTTAGAAGCTTTGGAGTATCCCGCTGTGGAGGATGATCTGGCAAGGTGACCTCTTCAGCTACTGGATTCAGAAGATCTGATGCAATGCCTGACTCCAAGGGTTTTTCAAGATGATCTGGAAGAAGACACGGGTCACATGCAGGAAGCTCTGATTGTTGATCAACATTCTACAAGAAAAACACGTCGAGCTCACTCTCGGTGCCTCTGTTTCTGATAATACATGGACATTGTCATACTTAGTTCTGGACAGCCGCTTTTGAAGCACCCCTGCTTCAAAACTTCAACCGGAAAAGGTTTCTCAATCTGGAGCAGAGTGTTTGCCTTGACTGTAATTTGAAATCAGAATCATTCTCAGAGAAACCCGAGAGAAAACCTTCAATGTGAACGTTTTTACCTTCAGCCATTTGTGCTTATGGAGCTTCTTCAGCTTGGTGCGCTTGGTCGGGTCTATCTCCAGACATCCACGAATGAACTTCCAGCATTCTGTCAGAAAAACAACCGAACATGATGAATACACAGCACTCTTTCATTTACATCGAAATAATCCAACCTCACCATCAGACAGGTCTCCTTGGGTCTGGTCTATCTCGCTCACGCTATACAGGTCCTCCTTTTTAGGATTCCTCCAGAAAACCATGTTAAAAAGAAGGATCCCAAGTAGCCACACCATCAATGGTTCCCCATGAAAAGAAGAAGATTGAATGTACTCCGGGGGTTTGTACGCCATCGTTCCTGAGAGGAAATAAGTGTTTTGATTGGTCACTGTACAGTTTGATTGACAGGAAGGGACAGGCAATTTGGTGCATTCTCTAAACAGACAACCAATGCTTGTTAACGATAATGATAAGATTTATGTTTCAAAAGAGCATTTTAATAACAATAGAAGACTTTATAATGTGCACACGTAATTTTAACATGTGCACTGCAAACATTTGTGGCGCATTGGGTATCAATGTGGCCTTCCAGTTAGAAGGTTGCCTGTTCGACGCTTGCCGGTGACCTTCCCGGAAGGAGTCTCCCCGTGCATGCGTGGATTTCCTCCAGGTACTCCGGTTTCCCCCTTAGGTGTGAATGTGTGAGTGTGTGTTGCCCTGTGATGGACTCGCGACCTGTCCAGGGTGTACCCTCAGTGACTCTCTCCCAATGTGCGCTGGAAATCGGCACCAGCAGACCCCCGTGACCTTAAAACGGGAATAAACGGGTTGGAGAATGAATGAATGGATCCAGTTATATGAACAACTATAAGTTTAGTTTACTTTAGTAAAGATAAGTTACCTTAGCTGCAGCAATGCCTCGGCTTCTACCTGGTGAATTTCACAGCTTATCATGATACATTGAGTGTTTCTTGTATCTTAATTTATTCTGCTAATAAATGCTGCTGTCCTTTCTTTAACAGTTCAAACAAAGATTGGTCAGGAAGAGTAAGAGTCAGGGCTAATCAATCGATTTGCACATTCCTACATCAATAGAGTTTGAGGAGCATAGAGTACATACCAGCAAAGTACGTGTAACTGTTCTTGGTCATTAATTCTCCGCATCCAAAGTCGATCAACTTGATTTTGAGGGTCTCTGGGTCGATCAACATGTTGCTTGGTTTGATATCGGTGTGCAGGACTCCACGCTTGCAGCAGGTCTGAACAGCTAATATCGCCTGCTTCATAATAAGCCGAGCCTCTTCCTCCCCAACTCTTCCTCTCCTTATGATGAACTCATCTAGACTCTCGCAGGGCACAGGATACTCCAGCACCATAACGAAGTTGTCCGACTCCAAGTGCCAGTCTAGGAGCTGCAGAATTTGAGGAACTGGCGGGCCTTTGTTTGCGAGCATATGTAGAGCCACCTCTTTCGGAAGAGGAGTGGGATGTTGGGACTGGAAGGAAAACAGTTGGTGAGATCAAAGGAATAAACCCAACGGCTCAAAAACGTGAAAAAGAGAAGGACTACTCACAATAGTGACGAATTCTGTCATAACGACTGGGACGCATTTTAGAGCCACCTAGTCAACAACAGAAAATCAACAACTGTCAGCATCCCATAAAAGTACACTTTCACATTGAAAGAATGAAGAAAAAAATGGTTAGGAAAACAAATGGATACCTGGAGGCCATCTTGTATGCGAGTTGCCGCATAAACAACTCCGAAGCTTCCTCTTCCTAGTGTAGCTCCTATTGTGTAGGATTTTTGGATTTCTGGTAAAAGAGAAAGAAAAGATATGTCTGTGTCAGATGACTCGATAAACAGCTAGACAATTCTTTCGGCCATGTGTCCTGCCCTTGCGTGATTCACAGACAACCTCTGCAAACATTTATTTTTAAATACATTAAGTTTACTTTGGGACAACTTTTCATTGTAAATCTATGACGTGCCAAAGGATGCTAAATGAGAGAGGAATAATAATGTTGACGATCAGAACAACAATCAAAGTACAAATTAATACAAAATCACTAGCCTCACTGTTTCCAGAGTTTTTATTTTTCCCAAGTGATGATTTCCAACAGAAAGATGATTTTATTTTAACCTTAGTTTATATGAGAAGATTGTAGAGTTTATATTAGAAATAAATGTACAACAATATCAAGCATGTCTATAGTAGATCCCTCAAGCTCCTCTAGATTTGATGAACTGGAACTTGAATCTGTGTTCCACTGATTTTCTATTGGATTCAAGTCTGGGAACGTTTCATTTGCACTCAATAATGGGTCAATAATTAAAATCTATGTTTTTATGTTTTATACATAAAAGCGAATGCAGCTGATTAAGTTAATCTTGCTACGAAAACATTCATTTTTAAATTGGGTGAAATTCAAGGTTTTTAGAACACATTAAGTGACATAGTTAATCAATATATATACTGTTTATAACATTTTTTTATGTGAAACATATAATATGCACAAAATATCTTTTTCTTCAGTTATCCGGGATTGACAAAAGTTGGAGTTGGATGTAAGTGCACCGATCTTCAGCTTTAGGATTGAAAACGGCTCGACAACTTGCTGTAAAACACATTCCTAGCAATTTCAATAGCTTTTTAATAATTGTTCTTTGTTTTATTTAAAACATAAATTACATTTTACACACAAAGCATAATATTTGCATATTTAAAGCATAGCGTCTGAGTTAATTAACATCATAAACACGTTTCTAACACATCCACAAGGACAATGTAACCTCAAAGGTTTGAGATTCTCAGTAATGGTAACGTTAGCAAATGGTTAATGATTGACTAAAATTGTCTTTCTGATCGGAACTGTTCAAAATGATGTTTGTTGTTTATTTTGCTCCTGGGAAATATTTGTTTTGTCCGACAAAACAGTTAAGAGTTTTATTTTTACTTTAATGAAAGTACACATCTTTATAGTTTACTGCAGAAATAATGCACAGCACTAACCTTTGCTGATCACATACCAACGAGCACCCCAATCCGTCGGAGTCAGGTGCAGGCTTGAATCCTCTGTATCTTCCCTCTGGCAGACTTGAGCTTGGGAAACTTCTATTTTATGTTCAGATCCTTGTTGGATGCCATGTTCTCCATCACCATCATCAAACGGGGGAGGAACTAATGGCTCACAAATATCCTCAGTGGTTTTGTTTGAGGAAACGAGGGAAGGTCCAGGGACATCACTGGCGACGGAACCTTCAGAGATGCCATTATCATTTCCATCACAATAACCCGATGTCTGAGAGCCTGCTGTAACTGCTGGCACATCACCATCATAGTCTGAGCTGGAACAAATGAAAGCTTCAGGGATGTCTCCATAGTCTGAGGTGTCAGAGACAGAGTCTCCAGAGCGATCCTCAGATAGAACTTCAGTCCTTTCAGTAGATCCTTCTTGGCCTATACATGGGATGAATTAAACAAAAATAGTTAGATTTGTGATAATTATTACCAAAAATTATTGTGGACTTTTTAATGAGGAGAAAAATGTTGATTCTGTTATTGTAAATCACACTGTACAAACCATATTGAGCTTCCCTAGTGAAAAATAATGCAGTATGGATAGAAAAATCACCATATTCCACCTAATTAACATTTGCTTTTATTTCTGTAAAATATTACCTAAATATACAACTTACAAATGATTTTTTTTTTTACGGGTGGTTGACAAAAACACAATTCTGATTATCTGTGTCACATACATATCAAAATAATATTTTTAAAGAAAATGTATACAAACGTTCCTCTGACAATATAGTAAAATGCAACAAAACGTGTTGTATTGTAACAGTTCAAAAATGCTATTTAATGTGATGTACAAAAACGCTTTATTGGTGATAATTAATGAATATATCAACAGAAAACAAGAAAATTAGTATCAACAAGGTTACTATTATTTCTTGAAAATATCGTGAAATATTTGAGAATGGGCAACCAAAATGGGAGAACCAAAAATGCCAATACTTCACAAGATAATGTTAACTATGAAAGCAGTCATACTGAAAATGTTTGACGAGTTCTCCATTTTCAGTTAATATGAAATAGCTGTCGCGTGACAAATGACTAAAGATAGTGCAGCAAATTAAAGCTTTATCAAACTCAAATATCTGTATTTTGAAAGTTAAGAGTCATACATAAACAAAAAAATAATTTCATAGACGGTTTTTGAAGTAAAAAATATGATACGGCTTCTACGTCAACTACCCATATATGTAAATAAACATAGAGAGTATAAACGAAAAGTATTACACGTGGAAAGTAAACTAAAGCAGTGTTATATTTTAGTACGTTTTAAAGATTTTTTTTTACCGTCAGTAGCGATATTTGTCGGAGGTTGTGGATCAGATGTGGTCGCGGTGACATTTCTCCGCCCCCTCAGCAATAAAGCCGTTAGTCCCAGCAAAGTAAACATTATTTTCAGTTGTTAAAAATATCAACTTCAAGATCAACGAAATGGGAAAAACTCATTAAAACACAGCTCAATCAGCAGCAAATGTGTTGATAGTCCAACAAACACAGATCACTCGTGACTTTAGAACGCCTGACGTCACGTTCGAATTTACATTCCATTGACGTCACGCAAAGTGGCGTGAAATGAATCGCGGTTGGCGGAGTGTTTGTTGACGACCAAAAATTTGAGATCCTGTTAGCCTGAAGCCATAGCATTATATGTAACTGTGCTTAGTACGCCAAGTTATTCTTAAATGATCCATTGATTCAGTTTCATGGCACTAAGATTAATTGTTAATATTTTTTATTTATTGGATTTGCATAAAGCAAAAGGCAATACATACAAGGAAAGCATAACGAAAAACAGAGTTGGATAACCAATTACATATCTAATATAAATAATGATATTTAGATTTTTAGGGCTTTAATATATTTAAATTTACTTGACTATAACTGTCCATTTTAATGTATCCAGGCAATGTATACAGATAATCACGTGGTGCTTTGCTTTAGCCAATGACTGTAAAAAAGATGGGTGACGTGAAAATGGCACCTGTTGATGGGCCATTTGAGGCCACCGCAAGACGGCAAGTGCGCATATGCGACTTCGTGATAAGGATGGTCATGGTTCCTTATGGATGATTAATTAAGCCATGAAGTTTTTTTAAGAACACATTTTCCTCTGGTGTCATTCATTCCAGCTAATAAAATAATTCATAACATACATCTTTGTTGGAAATATAACCATTTTTCACAATTTAACATTTGGTGAATGGTTATCATTAGCTGTTAGCTTATTTGTATGTACCAATGAAAATACATGAGGGCTTTTAGCACTTTTAATGGTTAACCCTTGGTTATCTGCTGTCGCACTACTTATACTAAACCAGAATAAAAAAGAGCTTTATTGCCAAGCAGGTTTGCACTTACAAGGAATTAGCTTTGGTGACAGAAGCCACAGTTGCACAGGAAGTACTAATCGACAGGAAGTACTAATAGGAAATAAATAAGAAGAATGAAATAGAAAAAAAAAACATTAAACACGAGAAATAAATAGATAAGTGATATTGCACAGAATATGAATTGCAGATTGGAGAGTGGGCAAGGGTGCAGCAATAATCCTTTCTGCCGTCCCAACAGTGGTTTAGATACATTAAACCAGGGGTTAATGGATGTTATGAGATGCACAAACTCAAAAAACAAAGACAAAAGAACAAGAAAATCAAACAAACTAGCAAAACATATGGATATTTATTTGAATTTCTCAAGTTTCGAAAGACTAGTGTTTAGTTTTACAGACACATTATCAGCTTGGAAATTACAGGTCGCTCCCAGAAGTCATCACTGGTGGCGTTTCATTGTAACACGTTCAGAACCCCAACTAAAGTGCTGTACTAACACCACTTTCAATTTACAGGTGTGTCACATGTATTTACCCAGGGTTAAAAGTTGTGTTTAAACGAAGTGTGTAAACCCAACACAATGTGAGACTAAGTACTTTTTTTTTTTTTAAAGGAAATCCAAGAAGACATAAAAAAGGGGGACTTGAACTCTGCATAAGGCTATATTTTAGACTCTCATTCTACACAGTTTGTACTGTTTTGTAAAGGAAAATAAAAACTTTACATTTATTTTTTATGGCATTTGTAATAGATTATTTTATTCCGTATCTTATTTTGACACTGGAAGCAGGTCATCACTATTTTAAATGTAAGTCACCTGGGAGTCAAATACTTCTTACCCTCAGTTTGCATGTAATTAATGTTAGAGATGGTCATACATTTAGTGTTAAGCAATAAATGATTGAAGAGAGAAACTACATTACGGTAAAATTATTATAATTTTTTTTATGAACCTTAATATTTTACCCAACACAGTTCATTATGATATTGTGGAGGGGAAAACGGAGAAGAGAATCCATTCTGATGTTTGCTGACCTTCAAGGGCTTCAGTCTTAAATCAGCAGCTCTTCTTCTCTCCGCTCCTTCTTGTGACCTTGACTTTCCTAAAGTTCTTCCGGAGCCAGAGGAACAGAGAGAGGGCTTTGTTTGGTTTGCTCTTCAGCGCTTCCTTGACCTCGATGTGGTCAGTTTCATCCTCTAGTTCACCCTCAGATGATGGACAGAAAACCTCAGTCTCTGTCTTCTTCTTCTTTTCAAGATAAGGGTTTTTCAAGATGATCTGGAAGAAGGCACGGATCACATGCAGGAAGCCCTGATGGTTCCTGTCTCAACGGCATCATGAAGGCAGGGCTGGCAGGCTCCACCACAATGACTGCTTCTTCATCCAGCATCTCTCCTTCCATCAGCTTGGAAATAGCACTTTCCTTTGTGGACCTCTGAAGATCCCTTTGTCCCGTCTTTGGCAAAGGTTGTGTTTTAATAACTGGAGGAAGTTCTTGCACAAAGTCTTCTACTTCATCAACAGTGTTCACATTGCGGCAGAAAAACTGAGAAAAAAACTCCAACAGCTGGTTGAATCTCCTTCTAAACGCTGTCAAGATAGACAGTAAATCCAGAGGATGGTCAATATTCGCCTGAAATCTCTGTAAAAACGGTCAAAAGTGAGTCCCGAGTCAAAACAGTGATGATCTTCACTAGCACATAACTCCAAGAGTTTGTGTGGAAAGAAATTTAAGACTCAGCCTTTCCCAAATTGAGTCAAATATTGTGAATACCTGTCTACCCTAATTTGACAGGCAATATGCTCAACAAATTTGATAAAAAAACGCCTGTATTTTTTATGCATGCTGTATCACTAATTTAGAGCTAGAAGGGGATTCAGTTTATTATGCAGTTTATGAATGGCCAGGTCCCAATAAACAATCACTTACCATTACCGATGACACTCTAATTCAAGAAGCCACCGTCCAATCAGAGCTATCATTCAATCACTCTCAAACATTTAAAAGATTCCTCCTCGCTTTTACCCAGCCTATCATATCTACAGTTTACACTGACTCACCAGAGTAAATTTGCATGCCAGGATCCATCCCTGACTTCTGATCCCACTGTTATGTCTCTCAGAAACCTCTGCGCCATTCGTCTACCCAAAAGATTATTATGTCTTCTCTGGTAAGTAACTCATCCCTGAGTGTTTTGCATCATCCGTGGATATCTTCATGCTGCTGATACTACCTGCATGGCCTTCTAGATTTTTGTTACTCTGATAAGCCTTCCTTCTAAAGAATGTTCTTTTTCTGTACTCAGTGATCTTTGTGAATAAACCTGAGTAGAGCTGGTGCTACCTCCTCCTGCCATTCCACAAGCATTTTTGCTGCCTAGAATTTAGAGACACATCTATATTATAATTTGAGATTTTTAAGGAAATTGTGTTTTGAACCTCAAAACAGATTCTTTCTTAGTTTTACCTTAGCTATACAAAAACATTATTAGAATTAGGTCTTTCTAACCCAGTCTTCATTATATTCGCTATTTTGAAATTAGCATTTTTGTATTTACAATCTTTTTGTAATTTATGTATTCTCCATAACTAACATTTTTTTCAGAATGTTAATAGAAATAGTCTGTCTTTGATGAAAAACATAAATTATTAAATTTCATACAGTTAAAGGGTGATGAAAATACAAACACATAATATAAGTGTATTTAATATGTTTTTATTCACAGTGTTACATTGATTTACAATTACCGGTAGTTAAAAACACACCAATACATTTGTAAAAACCAAAACAGTAATCAGAGAATTGATCCTCACAGAGGATTTTATAAACACCTCAACAAAATTGAATCCTTGCTCGATCCAATATAGGTTATTTAAGGGTTTTGAGAGCGATAAATACTGTGATGGACTGGCAACCTGTCCAGGGTGTACCTCCGCCTCTCGCCCAATGTGTGCTGGAGAGACCGGCAGACCTCCGTGACCCCGAAAGGGAATAAGCGGGTTTGAAAATGAATGAATAAATGAAAAAAGAGAGCGATAAATATATTGCTAGTATGTACATTTAGCACTATGATAATTTATCTGAAATACGCTAAAATTGCCAGGCAAGGAATCCTCTTTTTAACCAGTTCCCAGAGAATCATCTTGATCAACATGTTCACAATTGTGTAGCTTTTTTCTGTCATATTAAGATTTGGCTGACAATTTTTGTATTAAATACAAAAAGTGAGGCAGGTAGGCAGGATATCTCTTATTTACTTTAGATGAGTGTAGTGACTGATACAAGCGCACTAAGCAGGAAGGCGACAAGGCTAAAGCGTAAAGATTCACTGCTGCTGTAACTCTCTAGGTGACATTCACTGTAGGGCTCGAGGCAGGCAGCGTAAGCCATGGCATGAGGGATGTAGCTCTGCTCCTGTACCCCATGGAAAAGGTGTGCCATTGGGCCCTTAGCAAAAATAGCCACATCCTCAGAACCATGCGTTTCTGAATCCAGAGGCACCGCCGCTTGCTGGAGATACTCATCGCTAGCTGTGGAATAAAGAAAGAGAGTGAACTACTTAAATTCAAGGAAATAAGTATTTGAGCCCCTGTAGATTTTGAACATTTGCCCCAAAGAGTTGATTGGTCTAGAAATGTAATGTCCTTGAAAAATGCATTTGAAAAAGATGTAAGCCGTTTTGAACTCAGTGTATGTATAAAAGTCAGAGTTCACCATTGAGGATGTCATGGACATGATTGTAGATCTACTCAAGGCAGGAATGGACTCCAAGATCATTGTTATGCAGTTTGGGGAAGAGTCAACAGTTTGAGATAATATTTGCAAATAAAAAACTACCCTAAACGTCATTGAACGTTTGAATGATTCAGATCTCTCAGTGAATTTGTTGTGGCTTTTGACATCAGCTCAACTCATGTTTTGCCCCAAAACACCACTCTCACAGGCAGACAGTTTGTCTGGAACAGAATACTTTTATAAATCACAGAGATGGTGGCCGATGAGGTGAAATATTTGGGGAGAAACTACTTCACTACTTCAGGAAATTCGTGTTCCAGCATGACAATGACCAATACATGACCAAGGCAACAAAAGGTGTCTCTAGAGGAATTACACTCCTGTAAGGCCCAGGAGTGGCCTAGCCAGTTTCTGAATCTTAATCTCTTAAAGAAACTGTGCAGGGACTTGAAGGTACCAGTTATGAGAAACCATGAGGCTTAACCTTGTGGAAAGCTGCGAAACTTTTCTAACCCCTCACAAGTTCATGGCTTTTTCCAATGCAATTTTTCTGGCATACTTGTTGCTATTTATTGCTAAGATAAACTAACCATTAAATTCACAGACTGAACTTTTTTCACTCTATATACTATTGATAATTGAGCATGAATTATAAGACAAGAATGATTTTCAAATTGTGAATTGCCCTGAATAAAAAAAGTCTACTATGGAAATAATGCAAACTGTACAAAAAAATTAAGAAACCTACTTTCCAACTGAAATTTCAACCGGAGAATCTGTCTCCTTTCCCTAAAATCAGTTGTGGTTATTCAATTTTCCAGTGCAGCTCTCTCTACTGCTGTCCTTGGGTAAGACAGATTGGTAGTTCAGCCCAAGCAAAAAATCTGTTTCTTTTGTTATAGCTATGTTAATATAGTTTGAGTTTAACTGATGAGATGCAATAATATGCTGTGCTTTCTAACTACTATATCTACAGTAAAATATTTATCTTTCAATTCACAAAACATACTTGAGATGGTCTCATTCACATCAGGACGAGCTCCATTCACTATTTGGTATCCAGGACCATTCCCATAGAGCGCGTTGGTAAACTTTTTCCCATCCTCTCCTTTTGAGTATGAAATGCCTGGAAGGTTAAGATTATTTATGTTTATTTATATCATTGTAGCAGGAAAAATTGGCCTATTTCTTATTTCTGTCTTCAAATCACATCTTTGAAATGTTTTTAAAAGTAACAGTTTTCGTCATGGCCTATTTGACTCTATCATAGCCGCTCCACTTAAAATCTCCTATCCCACACAAAATCAGTGACAGGAATTTGAAAGTAAAACATTTATATTTAAATAAAGCATGTATAATTGAAAGTTTTTAGCAAAAGAAAAAAAAGAGAGAAAACACACCATAACATCATTATTTAATTTTTAAACAATGAACAAAATCACATATTTTTAATGTTTTTTTCAAAGATGTTTATAAATGTCAATAATTCTTTTACACTGGTAAAAAAACAAAGTAACTGGTTTGGCTCCATAGGTATTGAGCCTTCCAAATGGCATGAGCATGTATACTGGAACTATCTACTGTACAAAAGCTTTATTTCCCTACAGGATGACTTGCATGGTTGCTGATACTTTCTATAAAAAACTCTTAGGTTGATTGAATTCATTGAACACAGCAAAAATATATGGGTTTAAAACGTGATTCCGTTTATTATGGTATTTGTCCTAAATTGGTAGAGGGCAACAAATCACCCCATTGAAAAAAATTACGCTTTAATTTTCTCAATTGTTAATTTTCATAAAGGACATGGGCATGAGAAAATGAGTACTTTTCTTAGCCGCTTGTGGAGAGACTTTAGCATTAGCACTAGCATACCTAGCACTGGGTTTCCCCTGTATGAGTATCCACCAAAGGAGAAGACATGGGAGTGGTCAGCAGTGACAACAGAGAGGGTGTCGAGTTCACTGGTCAGCTCTCCAGCTCGCGCAATGGTGCGGTCAAATTCCACTGCCTCCGTCAGGGCATATTTAGCCTGACCGGCATGATGTCCATGATCAATTCTACCACTTACACTAGAAAAAAAACACACACACACACACACACACACACACACAACATAAGCACCAGTTGGGTTTACTTGCCTGGGTAAAGATGGCTAAGTTAACATGAAGACACAACGATGGTGTGATATAGTGAATGTTGTTTGTTAGCTGGTTTTAACTTGTTTAAGCTAACCATTCGCTGGGACATGCTTTTTAGGGGAGCTTATATACCTACTTTTTTATTTAGTTACAATTTAAGGTCCAGTCCTTAGGAAGACAGAGCTAGGTCTGCTCGTTTGAAGTTGGTCATGTTTAGTTTAACTTTGGTGTTACCAGAATTCTATGGTTTTATAACGGTCTAAAAATAATTTGTAGTTACTATTCATACTGCTGTAATGCCTCCTTCCTTTCTTGTTCTGGACTAGGGTCTAACCAGGATCCCTGCATCAAAAACATACCTATGCAGCACATACTACAGATTTTTGGCTGAACAATACAAAAATGTCCCCTGGAATCCACTTATCTTCCACAAAGAGGAAGAACCCATTGGGGTTTTTCCGGAGGATCTTTATGGCTTTCTCCACCATTTCGGTCAGCGACGGGTCTGTAGTAGGATTTCGTTCCAGCTCATACCTGGTGTCCTTTGGCTCAAAAAGTCCTGAAAAGACAAGAATATTGAGGTGAAAATGTGGAACTGGTTGCTTGACCATGATGAGTTTATATTGTATTGCGCAATCTAGAATTTACATGAATTAAAAAAATTAAGAAATGATTCTTTGAAAGCAGTCCATTGAACATGTTTATTGGGTTCAGTGAGATTTGAAAAGTTTGATGTCAAAATCAATTGATTTAAAACATACCCATTAGATAATCAGTGTCATCCTCCTTGACAGCATCAAAATCTTTTTTATTCCACACATATTTGGCGTTCTGAAGAAAAGAGAGTTTGGGAGAGTTACATTACACACTCTTACTCAGCTATACATTGTAAACTCCAAAAGCTCACAATAATCAGAACTTTGTGTAAACCCATTGGCTCAACCATTTGAGTTGACCAACCTCAGTTTTAACAAATTGTTTACAGTATTTTTTTTTCAGTCATGGATTAAGACAAGAGTTGGTGAACACAAAAGTATTGTAGAATTTTTTTAAATAAAAGTGCAGATAAAATAAATTAATTAAAATGAAATGCAGAAAATCATCTCCATATCACTTTGCTGCATGAACAGCCACATTTTTTGTATCTCAAGTTTGTAATAGTTGGTGGATACATTACCTTTCTTTTGTCTAACCACTCCTTAACAAGATCAGTTTTGTCAAGTCGGCTACCACTGACTGAAGAGTACTCCGGATCAACCGTCTCTTTGGGAAACATGTACTGCCTTCCACCTCCTAAAATTACCTGTGGGGAAAAAAACAAGTCTCTAATTAAATAAGGATTTGAAAAGTTAAATAATACTGAATGTTTTATACAAAAATATTATTTGCTAAAAATATATGATGGGAGTTTCCGGTACGAACTCTCTATTCAAAATGAGTTAATAGATCTTAAGCTTTTATTTGACAAGAATTCAAATAAATAATCGGACGATTATCTTTAACAGAGATCACACCTGGGTATGAAAATAATGTAGAATTAAATTTAGAGAATTTGTTATTTTTATACGGAAAGTATTTTTTTTTTATGGTTGTGCACAATATTACATGGATAGCGTTTAGGAACAAAGAGGACAAAATGCGTTCACCCATTAATAACTGCTTTCTATAGAGTTCTACAGTGGTGCATTGCTCAACGTCTCACATTGATATCTGTGTTATGGACCAGCTGGTAGGCGATGTCTGTGCAACCGGAAGCAATGAGTTCAGGACTCATTTCTTTATCGCTGTACCAGCCTCGTTCAGGGGTGTGAGAGTAACTGGCAGCGGGCGACGCATGCTGCACACGTGCTGTACTCACGACCCCCACAGACTTTCCTGGAAAAGATACATAAAATATCGTTTATTGGTGTTCTAGAGGTCTCTGGATTTTCCAGACAAGCAGTTATAATAAACAAATACTGTTAACAAGTTTGTAATATTGGGAAGTGCTTATCTCGCTTGATAATATGGGATAGATAATAGAGCTAACTATGAGATTGAAAGGTTAATTTACAGTTGAAAATGCAGAGTGGTAAAAATAAAAGCAGACGAAACGTTTAAAAAGTAAAACTTGGTATATTGTATCCTTTTTATGTACTTCACAAAAAAGAGAATATATAAAATTTGAATTGGGAGAATTGTTCATGTGTTCTTCTGCAGACAACCCTAACAGAGATTTTTATTTCATTTTTATATCAGGACTTTCCATCTACCCACATTACCAAATTTATAAAAAGCTAGGTGCCCAGGAACCCGTTAAATAATCTCTGGGGTTAGTTTCAAGGGGTAGATGGGAAACACCAGTCTGCAATCAAAGTTCCAGCTACACCTGAATAGCAAATGCTTTTAAAGCCAATGAAGCAATAATCATAAAATAATAATAAAAAGATTGTATGCAATGTTCCAATCATTTGAGAATTGTTTCGTTTGCATAAACTGTTAGCCTTCAAAATAAATGCTTTAAACTTCACTCTTTGGGTAATGAAGCTATGGTGAGTTAAGAACTTCTCAGTATATTTTATAATTTTTTTTATTTTTAGGGATGCACCTATAACTAGAATAGCATTGAAAGGTATAAAGGTATATATATATATAAGGTATATATATTTATTTCAGTAATTCAAAAACATTTTGCGCCAGAGAACCCTGTGAGCCTGAAAAGGATGAAGCGGGTATTGAAAATCTTCATTATTGGAGACACACGATGCCAAACTAATCAACTCAAACATCTGCAATAGCCTTTAAAATGGACTTTCAGTCTCCATTTGGCATGAAGGTGCATTTCAACATACCAAAATAATATATTTTTGTGAAAAGTATCCATTATATACATTAGTACTCAGAGCATTACCTGCCATCTTGGCTCTATGTAAAATGGACTTGACCTCGTTGCCTTTGACAGTGCTACAGTCTTTTCGGCGAGCAGCAGCGCTGAGCCCCAGTGTACCATAGTTTGCTTTCACTCCACAGAGATACGCTGTAGCCGTCCCGGCGCTATCTGGCATTTGTTGATCCACATTGTATGTCTATACAGCAATGAAAACACAAGATAACTGTAATAAAAACATTGATATCACTGATTACCACATGAATATCACCAGTTGCACTTCTTCCTTGTGTCATCATGGTCATGTGATGTAATTTCGTAGCAACTACCAACGTACCAACAAAGAAACCTCTATTGTCAAAATTTAACATAATGTTCATTAAGAACAAATGATCTGCTTGATGTCTTCATCTTGCAGGAACTGGTGATACACACCAGCCACATGAGGACTAGCATTGTCTTGCATTAGGAGCAACCTAGGGTCAACTGCAATGGCATATGTTTTCACAAAGGTCTGAGGATCTATGTACCTCCGGTGAGCGCATGTGCACCCTACACCATTACTGGCATTCTGTATTCAAATGTGACCAAACAAACAAAAAAAGCATAGGAACTGAAAAGATGTCTGTGGACACCGCCTGCAGAATCACTCCTTTATTGTGTGAGTCTTGCAAATTCCCCATAATTTGCACCCGTTTAGTTCATTTGAACAGCTTGTGAAATTGTCAATCAGTACTTCCTAAAATGAACAGATTGTTCAATGTTTAATATTTTTTTGTGATTAACTTGAGTTACTTTGTGTTGTTTAAATGTTCCCTCCCTCAAAATGTCTCAATAAGAATTAGAAAATCATGGTCTTTATTTTAAGCAAAAATAAGCATGGCCTTTACTGTATAATGGTGTTTCTGTATTATGATTTTACCTTGGAGAGAGCAAGATAAGGGTATGTGTCCATTGCCAAAATACTCTCCTCTCCTGTTTTTCCTTCCATCTGCCCCTTCATTACCCGTGCAGCTGTCACTGTGCTGATTCCCATGCCTTAACATATACCAAGAGCAAAACACACAAAAATATTCAAGAAACAAATAAAAAATACCGATATTTAGCAGTGATTTTTATTTTGAACCTGTTAGAAAACTTAGACGCTGTCTAGTTATGTCTAACAAAAGCAATATCTAGGAAAAACTATGTTTATATTTATCTATTTCTATAGTAGAAGAAACGCTGACATACAGTACATCAAACATTAGAAAAGGGAGAATCCATGTCCTTCATAGTGAACTGACAGGAATCAAAAAAATCAAAGAAGAAAAAGGGCTATTTTTAAGAAATGATAAAAGGAAGGTGAAATGGTCAGCATGTTGGTGCTGGGGGAGTCACCGATGCCTCTTTCAGAAAGCAGCTGATGCCAGCTCTGAACTTGGGTTTGCAGGTTCCTGCTTCACTTGAAGTGAAGACTCTTCACTTAGGAATAAATTAATAAATGTGACCCTGCTAATGTAATCGGTGACAACGCACATAACCAGAAAGGGAAAAATGGAAAGGTTGTTGATGAGCATGTAAATAACATCAAATGTGAAAATAGTTTTTACGACAAAAATACCTGAATACAAGTTTAGGGGCTACAGGTGTTGGTCAGTGAAAGTAAAGGATCAATATTAGGCATTTATTTCTATGCAATTTGTTTTATGCAAACTATGATGTAACATTCAGACAAGTACTAGTATTAGAATTGGAAGATGCTGCCAGTGTTCTAACATATTTTGCTGCCACATTAGATTTAGCTGCCCTGGCATTTTGAGCATGAGAACAAATCAAAGTTTACATCACAAAAATTAGAGATATGCATTTTTTCCTTCATTATTCGATGACCCGTGCTCTTCTTTGTAAAAGCAAAGGCAATGTTTGGTGATGTTTTTAACGAAACTCTCTAGGTTTCATGGTTTGTATTAAGGTTTAAACACACGAAGAATGTATATGTCTAATTTGCTTTCATAATATAATACTTTATTATTGTTTTGTGCCATACATACATTCAGATAGCCAGTGTAGCTAAATCTAAAGGGATCGCAAAATCCGTTAGAACACTGGCATCATTAAAAATAAAAATGCTGGGGTTGCATGGCAATTAAGATACAAAAATCACATTTTAAATTGTAAAATTAATCAAATTATAAATAAATAAATAAATAAATAAATAAAAATGTGTTCCAAGTGTTATGAAGGAAGCTGCATCACTGTTATATAAATGTGAATTGAAGAAACTTGCTTGTATGTGTTCTGAAGGAATATGGTACAATATAACGAATGCACAATCAGTTGAAGATTAGACAAAGCTCATATCAGATCAGATACAGTTTTTATGAACACTGACGAGTGATCTTGAAGCTAATGATAAGATACAATCTACAACTGACAGTGAACTGCTGCTTTAAGGGCAGTGGCTTCTATTCATGTCCTCCATGTGACTGATTAGCGATCTGCAACTATTGTACTTTATTTATATTTTAGGACTTTGATCTCAAGTGACTGCAATTTTTTTGTTATGACCATGTCCTGATACCATTTGTAGAAACAGATATTAATCAGTCTTGTGTTAATATTTTCTAGCAATTGCAGTCTTAATATTTTGCTGTGTAGCCTATCACATCTCAGAAAATGACACTATATTTAATGTGCAGGCCACTTTATTAGGTACACCTGTACAACTGCCCATCAACACAAATTTCAAAACTTCTCTCAGAGATCTCCAAGGAAACGACTACTTTCGTTTATATTAAATCCCATTTATTTAGTTTTTATATTGAATGGTTTAAACACAATTTAATACTGAAAGGTGACTGAGCAAGATTTTAAATGTGACTAATGTTTTTCTTAATGAACAAATCTCTTCTGGAAGTTGATTACAGCGTTGGTCAGCATAATGCTGACTACTACAAATCTAACTGGTTTGATTGGAATGATCCAGTCAAGATGAAGACATAGTGTTTGCTTTTTGTAAACTCACCATCACCGAGGAAGAGGATGAGGTTTTTAGCTTGGTGCGTGTTGGGCTTCATGGACAGAGATGTATGAAGAGCTTCTTTAGCTTTTACGTGCCAGAAGATTGGGTCCTGCTCCTCCTCTTCAAAAGGTATTCACAAGTTCAGTCTATAGATTTGGAAGAATTGGCAAATGTTGTTTGTTTTCAGAACTTACCAGGAATGACTGAAAAAGTATCATGAAATCCTGCGATAATAAAGATTCCAATGATGAGAAATGTGTGTTTTGCCTCCATGACTGCTGTGCACCCTGGCAACTCTGAGGATTGGGTTGAGGATCTTCTGTTTTATAGCCTTTAGAAAGAACAAGGGTCAACCGTGCTCCCCATTCGCCCTTTTACAGCTTTAACTGATAGCGTTAATCATTCAAAACTGCATTATATGATATGAATATTGATCTGCACTGTTCATCATTCATGTTTTTTCTTTAGTTTGTTGTTATTTTTCTTTTTAGACCTGTTTCCTGTAAATTCCCCAAGAAAAAAAATTCCCTCGCTCCATTTGCTTAAATATGGTCATGAGAGTTTATCCCCAAACACTGAACTTTAAATGCAGCTATAAGCTGTCTCTGTGGTGGTTGAAAAAACATTTTACCGAATTTAGGATAAAACGTTATTTGGTGGATTATTTCATACTGTTTCAGTGGGGGATCATTCATCCTCTGACTGTGGGACCGCTAGTGTTTTGATTTGCAGAAATGTTGCTCCACTTTTAATCAATCGCACGCTGTTTTGTGGTAGAAAGTTTATTATTATCATGCGTTTGAAAAATCATGATCACAGATAAAAACAGTTTTCTGTTCTGGTGAATGTAACAAAATATAATCTCATAAAAACATTTATTTAAACCGTTACAATTATAATCACTTTAGCAAACTCCAGAATAAAATATTCATGTAAAAATCATTAATATATTTAAATAACATTCTGGCTTGGACATAATGAAAGATAAATATTATATAAACACGACAACATCACAACTATTTCACCATTCTTCCCACATTCATCCCACCATTTTTTGGAAGTGTAATACTTTTATTATGATGCTCTTTGTGTTTAATTTTTCACCTGAGTGTGTTTTCTGTAAGAGTGCTATATTCTCTTAATTTCTTTTCCTAAACTACCTTGGCTTTGGCCTTCAATTTTTAATGCTTCAATCCTAAGTAAATGTAAAGATTTAGTAGCGTAATATT
The DNA here is from genome assembly GCA_007224835.1 of Danionella cerebrum. NCBI lineage: Eukaryota > Metazoa > Chordata > Actinopteri > Cypriniformes > Danionidae > Danionella > Danionella cerebrum. The sequence continues at coordinate 556,295 of SRMA01026434.1, forward strand.
CTGCTTCAGAGAACACAGGAGCTTATAAAGATATTTGACGCCAATTCTTAACTAGTTTAACAAGAACGACCCAATGATGCTCTGAACTTTTGTTCTTTTTGTGCTGGTTTAAAGTGAAATATATTGGATGGATCCATATAAAGTGTGTAAGAAATGCTTGGATGGTGCATCACAGCTATTTAAAGCATTTCAGAGAAAAGAAGAGGGAATTAAAATTGCACATAGACCTCATTAGTTAACCAATTGTTTAATTCTGTGGAAAAGACTTGTGGACAATCCATCTCTGCAAGTCTTCCTCCACTCAGAGTGCAACAAAAAGAGGTTAATCATGTAGTTAATGTGTTTGGGGTGAATGTTGTATTTTTGCACTAATTTGTTTTAGTTATCTTAAGCCTTACGTTTTTTAAATCTAGCCACAGGGGTTGCAAGCCAGTGACTTCTGTGCCGGTCCCAAGCCCGGATAAATAGAAAGGGTTGCGTCAGGAAGGGCATCCGGCATAAAATATGCCAAAAACCTAATATGCGACTCAATATTTGCTCTGAGATTGTTAATGGAGAAGTACAGAGATGGTCAGAAGGAGCTGCACTGCGTCTTTGTGGATTTGGAAAAAGAGTATGACAGGGTGCCGAGAGAGGAACTATGGTCCTGTATGAGGATGTCAGGAGTGGCAGAGAAGTACGTCAGAGTAGTTCAGGATATGTATGAGAGAAGTAAGACAGCAGTGAGATGTGCTGTAGGTCAGACAAAGGAGTTCAAGGTGGAGGTAGGGCTACATCAAGGATCAGCTTTGAGCCCCTTCTTATTTGCTATGGTGATGGACAGGTTGACAGATGAGGTCAGACAGGAATCTCCATGGACAATGATGTTTGCAGATGATATTGTGATCTGTAGTGAGAGCAGAGAGCAGGTGGAGGAAAACCTGGAAAGTTGGAGGTCAGCTCTAGAAAGAAGAGGAATGAAAGTCAGTCGCAGTAAGACAGAATACATGTGTTTGAACGAGAGGGAGGGAAATAGAACAGTGAGGTTACAGGGGGCTGAGGTCAAGAAGGTGCAGGAGTTTAGGTATTTGGGGTTAACAGTCCAGTGTGACGGGAAGTGTGAGAAAAGAGGTGAAGAGACGAGTGCAGGCAGGTTGGAGTGGGTGGAGAAAAGTGTCAGGGGTGTTGTGTGACAGAAGAGTGTCAGCAAGAGTCAAAGAAAAGGTGTACAGAACAGTAGTGAGAGCAGCTATGATGTATGGGTTGGAGACTGTGGCAGTGAGGAAGAGACAAGAGGTAGAGATGGAAGTAGCAGAGATGAGGATGTTGAGGTTCAGTTTAGGAGTGACGAGGATGGACAAGATTAGGAATGAGCACATCAGAGGGACAGCTCAGGTTGGTTGTTTTGGAGACAAAGTCAGAGAGGCCAGGTTGAGATGGTTTGGACATGTGCAGAGGAGGGATAGTGGTTATACTGGTAGAAGGATGTTGGAGATGGAGATGCCAGGCAAGAGGTCAAGAGGAAGACCAAAGACAAGATATATGGATGTACTGAAAGAGGACATGAAGGTAGTTGGTGCAAGAGTAGAGGATACTGAGGACAGAGTTTGGTGGAAAAGGATGATTCACTGTGGCGACCCCTAACTGGGAACAAGCCGAAAGGAAGAAGAAGAAGAAGCCTTACGTTTTTGCATAAGTAAATGTGTAGTTTCTTAAGGTGAAGCATTGATGGTGTATACCAGATTAAAACCTTCAGTCAATCAGTTATCTTTCCTATGTCCTCGTATCACCATCCTTTGCTCAAATTTTTTTTTTCAACAACACATTTCTAAGGTAGAGATGTCCCAGCAAACCGAGCCATAAAGTCCCTGTAAACATTAAGCCTATGGGTGACCTCACTGACACTCATGCTATACACTCAGTCAATGCTCTGTTGGCAAAAAGAGGGTGGCTGGTCTATTAGAATTCACAAATATGTCACAAATTTGATAAGTGAAAGATCATTTGATAAATGAAAGATCCATTTTAAATCCACAAGGTCATAAAAAAGAAACACAAGAAAAAAAATATCAAGAAAATAGTCACAAAGATTTTTGGTTTTTGAGGTTGCTCTGAACTTTATACAATGTGGGATTTCTAACATCCTGGGGCTTCTTTCATCAGTCTTTGCCAGTCTGTCATCTCACAACAAGCCAGAACAGGCCTGCTGTTGAGACAAGAGTCCACGAAAGCATGTTTCTACATCCTGCAGTGCCATGAAGATCCAGTGGGCAGTTTGTGTATGGCTCCAGGCATGCTGCATACGCCATGGCATGTGCCACGTAGCTCTGCTCCTGGACTCCATGGAAAAGGTGAGCCATTGGGCCTTTGGCATAGATTGCCACGTCTTCTCCTCCGTGTGTCTCTATTTCTAGAGGAACCGCAGCTTGTTGCATATACTCATCATCGACTGTAATAAAACATGAGTGTTTTTCTTGTGACAACAGTGTGCACTTAAGACTTCCTCTGTAAATTTAGTACACTTCAACTTAAAAAAAAGTTTATTTTAGGATATTTGTATCCTAAATTATAGATTATTTAAAAGTATATAAAAAACACCACTGAACACATGCGTGACATGGTTATTCCTTCATAATTATTGACTTTTCCTAAATTAATGTGGAAAACTATGTTAAACCATTTTGTTACCAGGACTTTGACTCCAGGTTTTTTTATCTGTTTAAAACATAATGTAGTATAGATACATAAAAATCGCACACACATTTTTATGTGTGATATTATTAGCCATACCCTATAGAACTATAATATTCACTGAAAGTTCATTTGACAAATTATCATTAATAATGAGAAAACAATTCACATAGTTTCCATAAGAGGACACCCCTCACATTTCCTGTACATATTTATTATATATTTTTAGTTAAAACACTGAAAATGGATCAAACAGAAAATACCCAAGATGGGAAAAACCTTAATAACTAAATATAAGTTTACGATTGTGTATCAAAACTGACATTTTTCATCAATGTGAGGAATTGATCATTAGAACATGTTTGGCACAATTAATGGGTCACACATCTGACTATAATCCTAAAAAAAATTCTCACTTTGTGCAAATGTAGCTATAAGAATTGAGTTTGGCTTGAAGGTAAATTGTGGTAACACCAAACATTAATATAATTTACTCTTTTTTGTTTGTTCACTCTTCTTTTTGCACATAAAAATATTCACAGATACACAGAGGTAGACAAAAATATTACTAACAATAATTTCATCAACTACTGAATCTAAAAGAATTTCAAGGCACTTACAAATATCCACTGCTGTAAGGTTTTCCCTTGATCCGTTCACATGAGTGTATCCTGGCCCATTGGCATACAAGATGCTTGTAAATGGAAGATCATCCTCACCCAGCTTTGTTGCAAGACCTGGCGACAAACCCAGAAAATGTTCAATTAAGTCTTTTACCACTGTATTCAAAGTTAACGTTTGTTATTTTCACAAATGGATCTCTAGGTAAATGTATGCTTTTTGGTGTCTTTTATTCAAATTCAACATTTGTCGACAACACAATACAAATTTTATTTTAGGCATATGTGCTCTTGTTTTGAATGTTCACATGAGCAGTATCTTTTTGTTTAAGTTTATGATGCACAATTATACTAAATTATTAAGAACTTATCTGCTTCCCATATGAGCAGAATCAACATCAGATCTTCTGTAGGGTTTATTCTGAGGTTTGTTGTTTGAAAGAGAATATTTGCCCTGTACTTAAATGTTTCATGTTTCAATAAACAGTTGAAGCATGAGGAATAATTCACTGTGTGAATTGGCTACATTTTTAATAAGCAAAAATATAATAAAAATGTTAAGTCTTAGTTATATTTTGGTCCCTATTATAGATGTGTCTGTTGTCTAACCTAGTGTTGACCTTTAGTATCTTTAAGACACTAATTTGAACTAGTTCATCAAGCAGTTCTCCCTTATTAACCTTTGCCTGAAAGAATAATATTAAATGGAAAGGGTAATATGCTTTTAATCATGGCTGGCACAGTGTCATTTAGAAGTGAAGTGAAAAAGGCTAAGGTGTACCAAAAATGGGGTTTCCTCGAGGAGTGTTTCCACCAAAGGTGAAGACGTGGGAATGATCAGCAGTGACCACAGTAAGAGTATCTGATTCGTGGGTTAGTTCCGCTGCCCTCTGAATTGCTCTGTCTAGCATCACGGTTTCAGTTAAGGCAAGCTTCGCTACCCCACCATGATGCCCATGATCAATTCTGCCACTTAAAACACAAACACAAGTGATTTTGAGTAAGTATAATAACATTGGAATAAAACAGTCTCAGTAAGTGATGAATACTCATCTTCCACAAAAAGAAAGAAGCCTTTGGGATTCTTGCTGAGGATTCTAATGGCCTTCTCAGTCATCTCCACAATAGAGGGGTCATTGGTGCGATTTCTGAATGCTTCAAATTTCATATCTTTGGGCTCAAACAGGCCTAGATGAGAAAGATAAAGTGAAAGGTAACTGTGAGTAGCTGACTGACTAAGAAGCAAAGGAACTCAAGCTGACCTGATGTTGTAGATTCATCCTATACTCTTTGTAAAAAATGCACAGGTTGTTTGACATCACATGCAAAGCTTGGCTGGTTGGCAGGAATTTAATGAATGAATAGAAGACATGGAAAAAGTTTGTATTGTAGCTGGTTGATCTAATATTATTAACGAAATTTGTGCTGAATTAGCTGTTTACAACAAAAGTATTAAAATGTTTCAGAATTGAATTCTACTTATTTTCTAATCAATCAATTCAAATAATCAATGGATCATTTTACTTTGATTTGTCTGGTCCAAACCACTGAAGCCCTTACCATCACAGGTGTCTTTTGCACGGAGACATTACAACATGTGCAACAAATAAGAAGATTTTTACTCCCTACTTAATCCCTTTCTTTGGAGAGAAGGGGGCTACTTGAGTTTGTGTTTGGAAAGCTGAACTGACCTCAACCAGTCCACAATATTAACAGTATGAACACTTTGTAAACCAAATAGTACAAAAGCTCAACATCTGAGTGATGTTTAGTTGATGACTCTATAACATGTCGGTGAGATAGAAGCAGTTGAAATGGCATTTATGAGCTTTGTAAAAATCTAATTTAAAGATTTTATGTTCCTTTTGAAATGTCCAGTGTAAGAATCATTTTACCCATCAGGCAGTCTGTTGTTTTCACATTGACAGCATTAAACTGCTCTTTGTTCCAAACGTATTGGGCATTTCTTCCCTAAGAATGGAAACAGATCATCTTGTAAGGTGGTGGCAGTGGTGTGCCGTCTTAGGGCTTTGTCTGAAATGGACTACTTATCAAATGATTTAGGTTAGGCATATATATTCAAGTTACAGTTATAATATATAGAGCATTCCAGCCTCAAGCAAGCCAGGGGTATCTTAATGGGCCAATTCACATATCATGTCAAAAACATTAGGTAGGCCACTTTGCAGCTTGCATTATTCACAAAAGATATCAAATTTAACAGCAAATAATTACTTGGATTAAGTGTGAAGGTTGATAAACTGAGCAGGGACAACGCTGTACATGCCTGCAGTAGGTGAAACACAGTAGCTATGCTACGAAGAATCAAAACATTTTATCTTCAAGATAGTAGTCCATTTCAGATGCAGACATAATTTAAAGTGAGATTGAAATTAATTCTAAAAAGAATTTTAAACCTTTCTAGCATTGAGCCAAACGTTGATGAGGTTCCTCTTGTCTTTTCTATCTCCCTTTCGAGAAGATGAAGAGGGGTATTCTGGGTCTGGTGTTCCCTCTGGTGTCATGTACATACGTCCACCACCAAGAATAACCTGCAGAGACACTTTTTGTAGTTTGTAAATATGTTCATTTTCAGCACATATAATTATTTTGAACATTCAAAATTTCACCACTCAAAAGCAGTTTAAGCTAAAATAAACTGCATTCATTTGAACTCTCATTTTAACAATTGTGAACTGATGCCTATTATTTTTTACAGAATAAGACAGGAAACCTGTGTGTCCATGCATTTACTGATTTTTTTGCCAATAGATATTGCTGTAAAAGACATTGCCAATAGATATTGTTGTTTACTTGGTAAGTGATGTGGGATTGAGAGCATATTAATGAGCATTTGTGACATAATCCAAAGCTTTAGGACTACCATGAATTATTACATCACATTAAAATAAATGTGAGTAAATACAAATGTGAAATCTCTTCCTGTGTTAAATTGGATCATTTTATACATTTGGGGACACCAAATTTGACAAAATCTAAAAAATTTAACAAGAAACCTTTGTAATGGTGAAAAAAACCCCAGGATTTTTCTTAATATTTTTCCACATTATGTAATACATTATAATTCTTGAAATTCTAAATTGAAATTAGATTTTTTTTAAATGAGTCGATGAACTGTTCTGTCACCCAATTGACTTGTCACGGGTAGACACACAACTCAAGATGTACAAGATGTATACATAGAATCATACATCTAATGTTTCCAAACTACACATTTTGATGTAAACACATCTTATTCAAATGATTAATGCTCAGTTGTAGTATTTGATTTAATCTGGAACATATTTTTCAAGCTGTTAGCTGCCTATGAGCCTGTCCCAATCTGTGCACCCTTCAAGGTATAAAATCTGATAAAAGAAGTTAGAAGACAGACTAGCTTTGCTCCACAGGATTATATAAATTATATATAACATAATTTACTACGATTAAATATACTACCGTAATTACCGGTATGTTGCAATGTGTACTACACAGTTTTTAGAGGAATAATTGCCAACTATTGCCAGTTGGTTCATTTTACTGATACACTGAATATTATAGATTAAGTGCTGCAAATAATTAGTCTAATCTGCCATTTCACCGTACTTTGCACTTATACCAGTCTGCAGCACAACATCATAAACTGTTATGTCTATAATTAAGGCATGGTTCTCACATCAATGTCAGTATTAGTGACAAGTTGTGTTGCAATGTCTGTGCAGCCCTGCAGAATAGCAGAGCTGGGAAGATCTGCATCGCTGTACCAGCTGCGGCTCACTGAGTGGGCATATGCCCCTGCAGGAGAAGCATGCTGGACACGGGTGGTGGTCACAATTCCAACAGACTTTCCTGAAAAGATACAAATAGACATTTTTATGTGTTTTCTTCTGTAATACTGAATTCACTTAGGGTGTGCATGTCAGATCGGGTCAATCATCTCCAATTAGTATCTGCCAATATAAGGATTTTTTTTAGTATGCCACACCTCCACTGGGAATAAATGCCATGTGGCATGTGCTATGATGCTGTGGAGACCAACCCACACTATCTACTACAGCATTCTTGGTTAAGAAGCAAAGAGCCATAAAAGAGCTCAATCTGTCACAAATAATTCCATCAGGGGTCACAAAAGCAATCTACATCTTGGGACCCCATCCTATTCTAGTCAAAGAGTAAAAAAAGGTAGATGCATGGAAATGTGAAATTGTATAGGACCGTGCAAATTTATCCACCCAGACAGGTTCCAGTGTGTGGGAAGTGTTCAAAGAGCAACATGTAAAATGCCATCCAATCTGCAGCTTTACATATGCCAGCCAGCAGATTCTCTCTCACACTTCCTATGAGGCAGTCACACCTCTAGACAAGTGGGGCCTTGGTTAAAGGGTACGTAAGACATCACATGCTAGGAAGGCAGACTGATCTGCAAACTGGAGACCCTCCATTTGCTTCGAGCAAGCCTTTCCCAATTGCTCAATTTCCAAAACAGACGAAGAGGTTGTCTGATTATGCAATTCAATTCTCAGGCAGATCTGCCAGCTTCTGGGAAGGGCTTGCAGGCTCACCTGGACACCAACAAGACAGCTGGAACAGGGCTTTATCACCCTGTATGAGTAGGTTCCATCAACAGAGAGCAAAGACAACACATTTAAAAGCACTGTCGTAAGAGACGGGGGTACATCCTGGACAGGTCACCAGTCTATTTCAGCATAACACACACATTCACTCCTAAGGGGAATTTACATTATTCAAATAACCAGATGCATGTATTGGGGACTGTTGGGGACACTGGCGTATCTGGAGGAAACTCACCCGAGAACATGACAGCTCCTCCCAAGAAGGTCACCAGTGAGATTAGATCCCCGTGTGGCAAGGGTATGTTATTCAGCAGTCAGCAAGCAGAGGGGTTAGGTGCCATGCTTAGCCTCTTATAAGTAAACCATTAACTCACCAGACCATAAACTAGCTTCCTGATCATGTAAACCTGTGATGCATAGTCATGTACAGCTCTGGAGTAGGCTGGACTGAAAGAATATAAGCATACCACCTGGTATATATGTTCAGTGAGGGTATGAAATTCTAATTTCACACTGGACATACAAATTGCTGTCATTGGTTGGTTCTAAGTGCTTGGAGATGATTGGTCCAATCTGATGTGCATTCCCATAGTTGAGTCATTCGGCAACATAAATGGGGGCACACATAAATGCTTTTCATAAATTTTCCAACATGCTTATTCCCTTTTTGGTGCCTTTCTTCAGTGCACATTGTGCAAGAGGCACGGGTACACTCTGGACAGGACACCAGTCCATCGCAGGGTAACATTCACTCACACAATCACTCCTAAGGGGAATTTAGATTATTCAACCTAACTGGATGGTCACCAGCGAACCTCAAACCAGCAACCTTCTCACTGAAAGGCCACAGTGCTACCCACTGCGCCACCGTGCCACCCATATTTGCTTTTATATGTGCTAATTAAGAGACAATCATTAAGATTAAGATAAAAGAGCTTTAATCCATAGTAAACTAAAACAAAGCGTTACTTCAAAATCCATTATTATAAAATAGAGAAAAACTTTCTACTTTTAAAGCTGATAAATAACTAAATACAAAAGCTCAACAAAAAACAAAACAAAACAGATTGATTTAGAAAGCTGACAAAACAAAAGACAATGCTCAGATTTCCCCCATTAAACAAAAAAATTATTTCATTCTCATTTGAATGCTGGAGTGCCCTTTGATCACCACCAGATGGCACACTTTCTTGCTGAACCTCCTTTGTAGACAGCAGAACTAACCAGAAACCACATCACTGAATAAAATCACAGCTGAATCCAGTGGTCTCTTAGACACACCCTCTTTGCTTTTTAAGGTTAAAGTTGTGACACTAAACTGATTCTGTGTTTTCCAAAAGCCACAGGGGTCCACAGAGAGGTCAATATCTCTCCTTGATAAATTCAAATGTCATTATTTGTTTTCAAAGTATGAATGAAAGGCTTGTGCATGGAACAAGATAAAAGAGAGAAACTTTAATATTTGAGTGTTAAAAGGGCTAGACAAAAATGAAAGTCCTGTAAACCATTGAACATCGGCGAGCAACACTCAATGAAGTGTGCACCATTTTTCTTTCTAAGGATCAGAAAGTCACCGTTTGCTTGTCTGTACATGTGAAAGGAGTCTGACGGGAAACACCTTGTGCTTTGGCTCGGTGCAGCACTGAGAAAACCTCATTGCCAAAGGTGGTGTTGCACTGGTAAACCACAGCCTTGGCACTCAAACCCAGCGTCTTTGCGTTGGCCTTCACCCCACAATGGTACGCTGTGGCAGTGCTAGCACTGTCGCTCACCTGCCTGTCCACGCAGTATGTCTGTTCAAAACACATCAAAACACCTTTTTAAGTTGAGGGGAAGCTTATTGTTGTTTCTGAAATAATTGCATCCATGCCATAAGTGAGGCATGCTCTGTTCTGGGTGTCATTCCTGAACGAAGTTGTTAGGCATGATGTTTACTGAAGCGCTTGCAACTTCCTCAGCTGTGACATAGACCTTATTTACCCTGTGGAATTAGTTACTTAATACCAGTCTGTTTTCTATAATTTTTTTCAATTGTCTTTTTTGGTGTTTATACTTGTTGCTTTACAGAAATGGAAAACAATGATAACTCTACTGTGAATTCATAATCCTTCCCCAAAACAATACATCTTCAACTGACAACAAATTCACACATTACCATAGAAAATGGGTGACAAAGAAATTCAATGCAAAAACAATTTTGACTCTGAATAATGGACTAGAATCAGCCTCACGTGGCCAGTCATTGAATTGCAGTTTCTGTCCCATCCTGTTGTAAATGGGAGAGAAAGAAGGAGGTGCTGCAGGTGTGGTGAGGTGTAGGACTGTCAAAAGATAACTAATCAATGGATTATCTGTTTTATAAATTGAAATAATATACGGCACACTCCCTAATATGTTTATACGGAGCAGAGTTTACTGTTTACAGATAACAAAGATTTATTTTCTTTCATTAGTCAATTAATGTGTTGCTTTGTCTTTGGGGTGGTGACCCCGAAGTCTATACTGGTTAATCACACATGCAAAACATGTTTAATTTTATAGTATATAGAGCTATATTGTGAGAAACCTTAATTATTTACATGATATGAAAGTCATATAAGAAACCCGATGAGATATGCACGCATTGTGTTGTTAAAACTACAGTAACTTCATGGGTTTTGTGACTGTTTACTGGGTGCAACTAATGATTATTCTGAAAAGGGATTAGCCAGCAATGATTGTTTTCAATGAATCGATTAACCAACCACATAAATGGGTATTAATTGGATGTAAAAGGAACACAATGCTTTCACATTGTATTTTCAGAATACATTTTTTAGATTTATTTTTTTTACTTTCAAATTTGGCCTGTTTGCCACGAAATATTTTGTGAGTTAATGGGTTTTCTGCTCCTCATATTGAAATATGGTGGAGGTTCAGTGATGTTTTGGGGTTGTTTTGTTGCGTCTAGCTCTGGGTGCCTTGACTCTATGTAATGCATTGTGAAATCTGAGGATGGCGTCAGTGTTTCATTAATTACTTCTTCATAGAAGAGGACAACAAACTATAGTATTTTTGTTATGCTGAATGTAAAGAGTTTCAGTTTTGAAAATGTATACATTAATGTATAAGACCTTGTAAAATCCCAGTATGGATTCTATATGACGCCATATTTTACACCACTGTTCTTTAGACACGTACAGTATACATTTTAAGACATTCTATGCAGTCTAAGTCTGATAATGAGATTTTGTTGCTGAGTGTGTTTGGATCTTCAGACCTTTGACAGTGCAACATGTGGAAAAGTGTCCATAGCCAAAATTGTCTCCTCTCCTGACAGGCCTTCCATCTGACCTCTCAGAATCCGAGCAGCAGAAACTGTCGAAACACCCATTCCTGAGAGAACGACAGGGAAAAATCTATTGCATTAAACTGCTCGGTTTGCATGTGCAACATTTTCCAAATGAAGCTTTAATTGTAACCATTTAACAGCTAAACAGAAACAAGAAGGAGTCTTCTGGAACCAGCAAAGGTCAGGTGCAGGCAGCAAGCAAACAACAGTAAACAACAGTAAAACGGTCAAGAATCATGAAAACTAGGAAAACGATCAACACAGAGCCAGAGAAGTTTCACCGTCTTGTTGAAGAGGATGCTGATGAGTAAAGAGGTGACACCTGAGAAGAACAGCTGAATCTCAGTTTGGATAATGTCTCCTGATGCTATGTGGGTGGCTTTGTGTAATGGAGTCCCAGCTGCTCAACATTACGCAGCCAAACTATTATCATTTGCTTTTAAAGCCTGTCACCTGTTAATCTGCCTCAGCTTGCTCAGTTTCACAGACCTCATAATTTCCTAAAGTCCATCTAATCACTGTTTGCTGTTTGTTCCCGAAACAAAGCCTATGGGGGTTATTATTGAAGCAATCTAGTTGTATAATCATCTGAAGGTTTACATGTAATTGTACACATATTTATTTCTATCTGTGAATGTGTATTTGCTAATACGTTTGTAGCTTGATACCCTCTCAAAGTTGAGACCCTTTAAAAGCAATGAGTTTTCTCATCTTTTAAACATGTTCCGATGTGGCTGTCTTTGAATGGCTTTTGCATCCTTCCTCATAGACAAAGCGAGCACAGGATCATCGAAATGATTCTTTTTATATCATTAAGAAACTATTAAAACACTGCCGTGATAATCATGTAATCATGAAGAACACTGTGGATCGGTCAAATGGATTTATAGCTTTTTGCAAGTAATAAAGGCTGGTAAATGTTGTGTTTTTAGTAAAAAGACAAGCTATAAAACAGAAAAACTCACCCTATTTCACATTTGCTCTAAAAAAAAAAAATTGAAGACTAAATGTAAAGCTTATTTTACCAGTAGCATTTTTTATTGTCCATGTACAAATAAATATACAGATGTCACGATGTAAAAATGTAATAAAACTATGAACCTTAATTTTCCATTTTACCAAAAAAAAAAAAAACTTTTTACTGTAAATAATATCAGATTTTGACAGCTATTTGTACATTATGAAAAAATGGAAATTTGAAACAACATGAAGAATGATTTTGAAGCCTAGCAGTTTCTTAGCAGTGAGTTACTGAAGTGAGTTGAGGTCGGTTATAGGCAGAGAGGAGATGATGAAACCAAAACCTAGACAATGGACTTAGTACTGGTCAATGACTGTCAATTTAACTGCACACAATTCTCTAAATGTAACTTAAACAAGGGAGTGATTTAAAAATAAATCAGAGCTCATCATATTATTTATTATAGCACGCAAGTACACAAATCGCCACAAAAGTCAACATATAATAACACTACAATAATAACCACATTTGAACATTTGGATGAGTCTGCTATTTTACAAATTGTTTATTATAAAGCCACAAATTAATCTGACATTTTTCAAACTATGGCAACTTGAACTTGCTAAATAAAACTTAAAGATATCATGTGGTATTAGGCTAAACTGATTGGCTAAACTCATTGCAAAGTTTTGTGCCTAAAGATTAATGGAGCATGATGTGCAATTTTAGTAATCCACAAATGTACATAAGCGATGTACGTTTATCATCCCAATTCTGATGCTGAATCTGCTCAATATGGCAGATTACATGTAAATTGCATGATTTGTTCTGTTATTAAAGAAAACTAATATCTGGCCTTCTACGTTAAACAATCTGCTTAAGATTTAGTACTCTTCTTAGACCAGGTGTAACTCCATATTCAATAATAAACTTAACTTAGTTTTGTTCTTTTACAATTTGGAGTGAAAGTGTAACTTCATAAATACTTTTTCTGAATTAAAGAGTTAAAGAATGCAGCAGATGCTCAGGTTGGGAAATAACAACTCCATAACTTACCATCTCCTAAGAAGAGGATGATGTTTTTGGCACGATGTGTTCGCAGGGGCATCATGAGAGAAGAATGGAGTGCCCGGCGGGCCTGAGAGTTCCAGTAATGGGGTTCCTTTTCCCAATCACCTGCACCTCCTGCTGAAAAATAACTCAAATTTACCCCCAAAAAATTATAATCCAACTCTTATTCTGAGAAACACCAGCTGCAAAACCTGTCCCGACAAGACCCTCCAAAGCAGCCCATCCTGTCTGAGTCTGGGGAACATCATAGCTCCGTGACTTTCTCTTACCATCAGAGCAGTCGGCTCTCTGGAGCAGAAGCAGGAGCAGCAGAAACACACTCATCCTGAGAGAAAAGCTCAATCCAGGAGTGTGTATGTGTGTCCTACCACACAGGAGGAGTGTTTCCCAAACCTTTCCTAAGCCAGCCTTATAAAGCAGTGCTGGGGGCCAGGAAACCCCTCCAGATCGACTGTTTGTTTTTTTACCTCTTTCTTTTTTTGGTTAGACGTTTTAAATCTACTTGTTGTTAGATTTATAGTCACTGTAAGTTTGTTTTGTAGGTGCTGACAGATGAATGGTCTCATGGATTCTTGAAAGTAGTCTCAATGCGAACTGAAAGTACTATTTTCAAATAATTACAGTGGGTACAAGGAAGTATTCAGACATGTTTTTTGCTATAAAGCATTTGCTCAAATAATTTACGTTTTTATGTTACTTTATTCCTCATTAATGTAGACATAGCAATAGAAAAAATTGGCTTTTGCCCTTTGCTCGGTATTTAGTAAAAGCACCCTTCAATCTAATACAGCCATAAGTGTTTTTTGGGAAAGACGTAAGTTCTACTTCACTCGGTCATTTCGACGTATGATATCAAATGTGGAAATTGCTCTCTGAGCGACCATCTCTTAAAATACGGCAATGAAAAAATGTTCCACTACGGAGTGAAATTAGCAAGTACACCTGTACAAAGTCAGATGCCTGTATTCACTTATTCTGATGCTTTCAGAGTTGTACATACCTCCAAGTTCGTGATGATTAACGATCTGTATTCACAGCTGTAAATTGATTGCATTCCAGCATGGTTCAAGAGCCCAGATTTGTATAGTCCCGGCTTGAGTACATCGATTCTATAATGTCAGCTTCACAAACTCCCACTGCAGTGCGATAAAGTACTTTTCCTGGTGTTGGTGGTCATGTTTCAATGAAGGATGGTCATGATCGCTTTGTTGAGTCTTTGAGATTCCAGCAGGTCAACATAGCACTTGTGAGGACGGAGTGCATGCACTGCAACACTCTACCCAGATGCACGCTGAGGTACTTTCTTTCTATGGGCTCGCCTTCGTCTATGCTGCCCACTCTCAAAAAAGTGTCAGGGCGACTGGTGGTCCATCTAAAGGTTTTGCAGAGGCTGTTGGGGCATATGGTATCCTCAGTAGTACCCCTGGAGTACCCCTTCTGCACTGGCTTCTTTCCTGAGTCTTGAGCTGGGAATGGTGCCAACGTCAGGGGTACAGTCAGAGGTTGTCAGTGGGAGGCCAGTTTCTGGTATGGCCAAGAGTCCTGCTGGCACATAAGCTGCTTAGATTTGAGAGCAGTGTTCCTAGTGGTCTGGGTTGTAGGGACATCACATGCTGCTCAGGATGGACAGCACAGCGGCAGTGGCGTCAAGAGACCCTCACTCGCCCTATGGAGTCATGGGAGACTATAGCCCCTAAAAGCTATTAATATTCAAGGGGTGTGAAATCAGATGGCTGACATGCTATCCAGGTTGAAACCTCAGTCTGGAGAGTTGAGACTCCATCCCCTGGTGGCCCAGCAGTTTTGGGAGAAGTTTTGGGCTGCCCAGATAGATCAAGGTCAGGAGGGATGACTAGGACATCCTTCTAGTTGCACCCTATTCGCCCAACATGGAGTCATTCACTGACCTTTGCGCTGTCGATCCTTCCTCCTTGGCCCGTTCCCCAGAGGCATGAGCTTCTCACTCAGGGAGGGGGCATCAGGTACCCAAAATCCTACTTGTGGAACATCCTTGTCTGGCATATTTGCCCATGGTGGAACCCCAGTCCCTAATCCCCTTGGAAATTGAGACACTCAACCAAGCTAAAGCCCCCTCTATGAGGATGTGCTACGCTAGTAAGTGGGTTCAGTTTGTCAACTGGTGTCTCTCTTGGAAAGGAGCTCAGATCCTGTTGGAATTGTATCGTATTGACCTGGATTGATAGGCATGACCAAACAGTCAATTTCGACTTTGTCCCTCCAGGCCCTCTCTGGTACCCTCTTGGGATCTCTCAGTCATTCTGAGGGTACTTCAAAAACCCTCATTTAAGCCTTTGGAGAACTCTGAGATAAAATTCCTGTCACTAAAGGTATAGGGCTCCTGACGGAACTGACATCAATTAAGATCATAGGGGATCTGCAGGCCCTCTCTGTCAACAAATACTGCCTAGAATTTGCAAGTGTATCCTATTTCCTTCGAGATTATTGGTTAACTCACACTTCCTGGTACAGTACAACGTATCGGATTGATCCGCCCTTGTGTATCTTAAAACTCTCAAAATCACTCGGAATAACACAGAGTCAACTATAACTTAAAACAATGTGACCCTAAAAACATGTTAGGATTAGAGTTATGGTTAGGGTTCAATACCACTGCTTCATTTGGGTTGGCGTAGTAGCATTGAAGCCACCAACGGTAGTGAAGAATGATATAGGGGGTGTGCATGGATCGTGAGCCTGCAAGCCCTGCCTTAGCAGGAGGCAGACCCAACCCAGTGGTTGTGCTGTCCATTCAAGGTATTGATGCTTGCACCGGCTATACACACGCAAGTGCATAGTTCAGAGCAACCGAAAAGTTCTATCTTGGTCTCACCAGACTTAGATCAGAGTGTCTTATTTCTCACCATCCCGGAGTCCTGTTCTTTGTGGCTTTCACATGTCTTGCACTAAGGAGCCATAAAGCTTTTATTGGTGGTGACCCAAATCTACTAATAAATCAAAATGTTCATGATATTCTAGTTAAAAGATCAGCTCCAGCGAATGACAGTGATTCATGGCCAGGTAGCTAACCTGACTGGAAAATGTAAAAATTACAGAAGAAATATTACTTTAAAATGTATGGAATACAACCAAAAAGGTTATTTGAGAATGCAGTAGTGAAGAAAAAGCTCAGACATAATCAAGTATTTGCCATCTCTGCCTCTCCTTATGTCATATTTACTCCAGATTGGTGTCTCTTCCTTGAACTCCACCTCTTTCTCTTTCCTCCTTCCATATATCAAGGAGTGTCTCTAAAGTGAACTAGTGCCTGGTATCTGAAAAAAGGGGGTCTTCTCAAAGGAATTCTTTACTTTATCATGGAATGTCAGTGTCATTTTCCAACTCCCCCTAGGTGAAGAATTTGTCTTTTACAAACAGTCATCCATTCAGCTGTTCTCTGGATCTTGTTATAGCACATATCACAGTATAAGTCTTTGAAGTATTGGTCTTTTTTTAGACCAGAAATGCAATAATTAGGAATCTTTGCTTTCACATTTCACACAAGCACAAGCACAATTATATAAAAAAAGAAGCATTTGTATGTTAAAAAGTTATACAATCACACATTGTTTCAATTTTTTTGCTCTCTGCTTTAGAAAAGTTTTGGTGACCAGTTAAACTTTTTCACATCCCCATCATTTATTCGGAAAATCCAGAATCCGTATTCGATGCTGGTTTCAATTTCCAGATGAGAGAAATCAGATTTAGTTTTAGAAAATAGAAATGTGTTTTTGTAGCTATCATTATTTCACATATTCAACTTGTTGAACTGCACAGACAAAGAAGCAGCAGTACTAACCACTTTATCCTGCAAAGGTTTATTTGAAATGATCCGGCAGCCCCTGATCGAGGGGATTTCCTCTCTGTCTCTTACTCCCCAGAAATGGTATGTATGTTTTTGGTGAGAGATTTGCAGTTTTTTTTTTACTATTTAGATAAAACGTAGCTTTAGATAATATGTTTTAACTTAGATTTAGAAATGCTTCTAAAGTTCTCATGACTGTTTGTTAGTCTACCGAAAAAGCTGTGTGCTGATATCGATTATAATAAATGTATAAAGATTTCCTCACTGTAAACAATACAGGCAGTGTCCAATCGCAACAGATTTGGGTCTAAACATCCGTCACAGGAACAAGTCACAAAACAAATCGTTTAGGAGTTATTGTGAAATCCTGAAGAAAGAAATGTCTTTTTAGGGACAATGAACACAATCCGTTGTTAATACTTCCAAAAGCAAATCCTGAACCTTTTAAAATCATAGGGGCCTAATTTGTGTAATATTGTAGAGAAATATAAATTAATTGTAAGCAGACAGTTTTGTGTATTATTTGTTTGAGTCTTCAAAAAACATTGCTACAAATAAAGAATAAAAGTCTATCCTTTTCTCTAAGAAATGCTCATCCAAGTGGAATTTTTCCCTTTTCGTTTGGAAAATCTCTGCTAAAAAGTGTTTTTAATACAGGAAGGATTCAGCTGCGCTTATGTTGGCATGCCGAAACTGTTTCTGTATTGTTTCTGATATGCTTTTTGAAAATTAATTGAGCATTGAGAATACCAAGAGCCTGGAAATTTCATGGAAATATTTCTTCTTAAAGGGAAAGAGTGCCCCCAATGTATGTTTTATTACTTTCACTTTTGCTAAGAACTTTCTAACTAGTACATATTATATATATATTAGTATATAAGTATATTTCACTATAGCTAGTAAAAAGCAGGATGTTAATAGCCACTGTTTTTTTAACATTCTCTGAACTACTGAATTATCAGAATGAAAAACAAAGAAATGATTTAAAGGGGATATAAACTGGGTCTGACCTTTTTGTGATTTTCACTCATTCATTCTGGTTGCCCTTGTAGACAAGGGCCAATCTATGGAACTCATGCCATGCCTGCGCACAAGAAAGGAAGATTTCATGACTGGCCCTGGGAGAAATCAGGCATTTGATGTGGGGATGCGTCAATTACAAGAAGTCGAGTGCAGATACTCCTCAAGTGTACATTACTTTCAAATGAGTCATGTATTCTGTATATAACAATTCTAAACACATACTTTATTCCAAGCAAATTGTTAGGTTTTTCTCCTCAAACTGTTCCACCATTTTAAAGAGGTATTTGAGTCTTTGAATGATTGAGATTGGAAGCTGTATATTTTCAATTCCTTGAAATCAGAAAATGACATTCATAGTTAAACAATATACGTAATCAGTTGTTTGGAAAGATTCACTCAATTTGGTCACATCAAAAATATAATGAAAGAAATCTGAAGATTTCAATAAAATATTTTTTGTTCTCCAAATCAGTACAAATACACTGAAAATTCACTGAAAAAAAAACATTTTTGTGACCATTTTTTGCATGGCCAACCAACACCATTTCTTCTCAGTTATTGCTACCACTCAGCACTGTGGAATAGATGGTATCAGTTCTCAGGTTTGACTACAGGGTAGTGTGTCTATCCTCTATGCCGATAAGGACAGTCACAATTTTACAAAATTATTTTTCATTTCTTTTTGTAATTTTGCTTGAATGTTTTTACAAGATATTATTGATGACGAGTGCATCCATGGAATCTTTGATCTTTTGAAAACTGTCTAACGTCCCCTGCTTTTGGTGCAAACACTACAGATCAGTCAATAAAAATAAGGAAAAAACACATTCGGTGCTAAAGCTTGCATTGCCCAGGCCAGGCAATAAATAAAGTGACATAAGGTGACATACATTTAAAAAAAATCAACTTAATAATAAATCATGTAGTGGGTAGATCTGTGTCCTTTCAGTTAGAAGGTTGCCAGTTTGAGGTTCGCCAGTGACCTTCCTGGAAGGAGTTTGCATGTTTAGTGGAAATAGAAGTTAATTTGCAAGAATACCTCTTTTTTATTGTTTCAATTGGCAGGAAAATAGCTGAATCTTTTACTATGTACCAGTTATTCTCTCTCATGTTCTTTTTTGTTTTGTTGTTTTGTCTTCATTCTGACTTTCTTTTTATAGAAGTTTAACACTTCAAAATCAGTCGTTCTCTCTTCTTCTTTCTATTTCACTCTTGCTCCTCTGTTTTTCACTTTTTCTCCCTCTCTTTCTTTACTTTAGCTCTCTCTATCTCATTATCCTGTATTTCTATCTTTTGTTCTCTCACTTTCTCTCTCTTTCTCTTAAAAAACCTTAAAACTTTCCTTTTTAGCAAAGCCTACAATTAATCTGTTTTAATATTTATTTTATTTTAAAATTGTAAATTGTAATGTGTTGTGTTATTTTCACTCTGTAGCACTTTGAGATTTGAAGTCAAATGTAAAGTGCATTATAAATAAAATCTATTATTATTATTATTATTGTTATTTCTCTCTCTGTCACTTTCTCTCTCTTTTCAAGACAGCGGTTACACATTGTGACGATGACAACAACAAACCCCAGGCAAAAACTACTCCGGTTATCCTGTACCCATGGACCAGGAGTGCCTAGCTTTTCAAATATGATTCACCTTGGCCACATTTTCAAAAATGCACGGTAGCATGAAAACGGTGATGCGGTTTCATGTGGATGGACAGTGTACCCGTGCAGAATAATACTTGATTTCGAAATAACCGGTTACGAGCTACATTTTCTCATACTTTGTATTGTTTTTAGAACAGATATTTTTACTCTACTTTCTTTATTTTTTGGCAAGTAATGATACTTTTACTTGACTGTGATATTATAGAACTCTTTACACCACTGGTAAGGACTGAACACTTTTTGTAGTTGTAGCTTTCCGTGGGATTTAAACACATAACCTAGCCCCGCACACCGCTGACTGACCTGAAGGCAGCATAACCATCTTTATTTAAAAGAGAATCTGCTATAATGCATGGGTATTTCCTTTTATTCCAATTCAATAGACTTAATATGCAAGGTATACCGTTAGTTATAACTAGGTCCTTTTAATCCAGGATTTGTACAATTTCTTTCTGTTTCAACGAAAATATTTCACAACAAAAGCTAAATCTCATCCAAGCCCAAGCTGTACTGTGATTTTATGAGTAATTAATGGGTTGAAGTTAAATCTCAGCACTGTGTATTCAGTTTGGAGTAAATGCAAAGAAACACAAAGAGGAGTTTGTTCAATGAGGCTAAGGAGATTTGATGTAGTTAAAACAGGGAGAGAAAAATAATGGTGAACTTTCTGCACATGGAAAACAATGCAGAAAGAGAATCTGGACTGTGTTCATTTGTTTTCCCTCCAACTATTTTCCTATAACATTCAGCTGCAGACAACAACTCTGATCTGCAGCTTGTCAAAGCAGAAATATGAAACATGAAGCAAGACTTCATATGAGAAGAAGGAAACTTGATATGAGGCTAGTCCAGACACGCAGTACCATTGTAACACACGGCAGTATTTTAGTAGAGTTTCCCTTGTTTTTAATGGGCTGAACTGGAGATATTGCTAATAATGAGCTGTGGTTAGGCTAAAGGCAGTTTAGCTTGAGAGTTTTCCATTCCCTCTCCTCAGACTTGCCCAGAGTCTTTCCACCAAAGCTCCCAATCCTTAAAGGAATCATACACAAAAGAATGATAGTTCAACATTTATTTATTCACAAGGGGTTCCAAAACTCATGATTTCCATGAACTTTAGAATGGCTTTTACTTACAGTGAAGTAGATTGTTAGAATATTGGTTTAATTAAAATTTTGTTTAGAGTGAGTATATTCCAGACACATGTCCATGACAGAACTCTAAATTGATTTAGAAAAGAAAACGTGTCTTTTTTTATTTTTAAAAGGAGGGATTTTACGTTGCATTATAAATTTGTTCCATAATTGCTCCTATTTTTGTCTGAAGAATCCTGGCATTGTCATCTTGGAATATGCCATTTTAACTCAAAATCAAGCAGCTCAAGGGAACATAACCAGGAACTTTATAAAACAGTATCACAAGTGTGAATGTCTATAGAAATTCTAAAACTGGTCGCAGATGTACTAATCTCCACGTGAGGTTTGTGGCATTAAGCAGACTCCATCTTTAACACTCTTGGTCATCTCTTTCCTGAGCAGCTGGCAAAACTACCACCCAGCAGGCCTTGAGTATTTAGATTTTGAACAGTGAACCTTCACCGCAGCAGCACTCCAGAGCCTGAAAACTGAGACCCAGGGTCAAGCTTATGTTTATTTCCAAAGTCACAGATACTGGAGCCAGGAAGACAAAGCTCAGACTCAAAGTGGAGATTGCTGAGCCACGGTTATGAAATCATACAAAATGGGGCCTCAGGGGAATAAAACACTGTCATTTTTAATATTTCCATGAGTTTGTGGAGGTATCCAGTGGAAGATTAAGTTTGTGTGTGTGTGTCTAAGAGGATCTTTTGTTTTGTTTTTATTACTCCAAAGAGAAACACATAACGTGCATAATGATATAGCAAACTGAAATAGCAACTTTAGACTCATCATTCACTTTACTAAAATCAGAAAAGCTGACAAATTTGATTTTAACCCGAAAACTCTCATTTTCTAAGCATAAAAAATTTTTGTACTTGAAACTTTGAAAATTTGTTGATTACTTGCATTAGTACATAAGTTTCTTATCTTTGGATAAAAATAGCTGCTTAACGCAAAATAACAACACTTTCCCTATAATATCCATATACATTAAGCATAATGAATAACAGCATACTGTAGTTTCCAGTCAGACCAGCTCTCACTCTTGCTCACGCTTCCATGATCCTCACATGTTCACAACCCTTTTTTTTTCAAACTTAGTGCTTGTCTGAGAAATCAAATCCAGTCCAAATGAAGATATCTTGAGTTTGCCGAAAATGTTTTTGTGTAAAATGCAGGGGTGCCACAATACTCAGCTTTATACCAAAACCGACACACTTGCAGAGACACCTCTGTTAAACTCTTCAAAAAGCACGGACTTGATTGTCCTGTCCGAATCAGCACATGGCGTGAGAGATTTTGTCTGAGAAGAGTCTGAGAACTCAAACATCGTTTGGAAAACAAGTCTTGTCTGAATAGAGCCTAATCAGAATCAGAATGAGCTTTATTGCCACGTATGCTTGCACATACGAGGAATGTGTTTTTGGGCAGAGGCACTCACAAAGACAAGACAAGTATATACATATAATATAATGCGCAAGCTCTCCACAGACCTCCAGAGACGGCCTCTTTCAGGATTTCATGCCAACAGAAGAGTCAATGATAAACTGGTGATGAAAGAGCAGATTTAATTTTTCAAGACTAACATACTGACAATCATACAATTAAAATATAGTACGGAGGGAGATTTACCTGCACAGGACATGACAAAATTAGGCTTTTATCACAGACAGGATAAACTGCCAACGAAATTCAGGTGAGGGCAATCTGTACAGATAAACAAGAAATTATTCAGGTGAAGACGGGTGAAACAGTAATCAGAGAGAAACTCTTTGTGTTGAGCAAGAAAACCTCCATGAAGTCCAAATGGTTCTATTACAATAAAAAAAAAAAATGGCAGATACCATCACACTCATGTGGAATCAAATTTTAATAGGGAACATTTTCTAATAAGTAATCGCTGCATATTTTTGGTTGAAATTAAGTCCTTCTTTTAATTTTGATAAGCATTAATTATTTCTGACTCATTCTGTAATGAAAATGTCTCTTTTTTATGATCCTATGTTATCACAGTATGAACAGAAACTAAAAACGTGGTTATTTATATTAACAACCTTTTTATTACTCAAGCACTTCCTTAACAATGCTCTATCATTGTGGTTTTATGACAATATCCAATGGCTCTTAACCTTAAACTATGGCTCGCGTGTAGATTGAGTGAACAAACTGCAACAGAAGCTACTTCAAGAATTATAAAATGAACGATAAAATATCATGCTTAAAGCATTACCTTGCAAAGTGTATTGTCAGCCATTATCAGGACTTTGTTTATGACATTGCTGCTTGTGCAATGTGATATACCTGAGATTTCATAAAAGAGAGGAAGTATGACTGAGCATTTGAGTGGACGCTTTGAGTGAAGAGGACAAGCGTGAACTGACCTTTCCACAGATGCCAATAAGTCTTGAGAAAAGGAGCTGGGGGAGTGGAAAATGAATGCTTCTTCAAAAAGATCTAATTATGTTTTAAATCTGTTTTGGAAAGGGAAACAATAGTGCTAGTCTTCTGTACCAAGCCATATTTAAAAGCAGATGTACAGACTCTAAAAAATAAATAAATATTAATTTCAAACATTGGTGTCAAAGAGTCTGATGTTCTTGATTATTATTGTTGCATATTAAAGTATAAATGTATTTAGCATTTTAAACACATCTTGAGGGGAGAATGTGCAGCATACCTCAACATTTTAAACCGTGGCCGCAAACGGAACATCACACATTGGACTGAACGTGAAAGCCAATGGAAAGAGTTTCAGATTGCTTTATCAGATCTGTTTTTCGCAAGGAAAACAACCAATGAAAGCTGGTTCTTTTGATGACATAAATAGGACGTAAAAGGATGCTTGGTGGCGCTCATCCCACATTTCCATAGTGACTTTGTCCAGGACACAGGAAACGTTTTTTTTTCAAACAGCTTCCTGTGCTAAACCACCAACAGTATAAACCGCTCAACATCCATGATTTTATTCTATGTGTTCTTTGATTTCTTCTCTGTCATCATCTTCTTCTTGCTGTTCTTCTTTCCTGTTTCCCAGTTTTGTTCGGTGAGCATCTGTTGTATGGCAAACGGCATCTTCAGTCTGGGAGCGTCATTGCATTAGTATTTTCTTGAAGCAGACGAAGTGCTCCCTGCTTAGAAGCCATCTGAAGATTTGTGCAAATTTAAATTTGGACCGGTGTCTAGAGGCCTCAATGTTATATATGGAATTTTTTAAATCTCTTTGCAGGAGCATTGGCAAGATGATGACAACTGGCTACCATTTTTTATAGTTTAACAAACTAACACATTAATCATAGTTCTTTTATGTATTCCGATTCCTTTGACGCTAACGTAAATTTTTTGGGGAGGAATGTTATTATTTGCAAGCTAGTGTTGTTGCTGAATCCTGTTTTTTTGGAGAGGGAAAAGAATCCTGTTTTTTTTTTATTTATTTATTTCATCCATTGGTTGTTAACTGATACATATCTAGCATAGAGTAAAACCTGATTGGAGCTTGCTAAATAGATATATTTATGTTCTTTGAAGAAATATTCTAAGAACCAGCTATTTTGACAATCCACTGAATTTTACAGTATGTGGAAGAAATGTGCCACCTGTTTGAGGCAGGCTGAGGTTTATTTTACATTAAGACACCAAAATCTGTGTTTCTCTGCCATTACTAAAAAAAAAAACCAAATTCATGGTTGCAAAGTTTCCCTAAAATGGAACCAGTTTAAATATTTCATTCAAGAAAGCATGAATCATGAGATGCAGGAAGAATCCCACCTCCACCCTGGAGGTGGAAAAAGGGGCTTTCAGCTTGTACACACTGTCTTCGTGAAGCCTAAACTTTGGGTGCAAGGTGTTTAAAAGCACAGGCGTTTCCGTAGCCTCACCAGACTGCTTATTCAGATGGCTGTTATAAATGGGCCGTACTTTGCTTGTAGGAAGTGCACTTCCCACGGCAAGCAATGAGCACTAAATATCTTCAGAGCTCCCTATAAGTCTCCCTTTTAACGGTTCCTATTTCAGATAAACATAGTTACAAATGGGAGTCCTCTTATTTGTTGGTATAGACACATAGTTAAAAAATCGAATGAATTAAACATTGTCAGGGAATTATAAACAATGGAAACTGCAGTACATACAGTTAAACCCAATGTTGACAGTTGTTAATGACTTAATTTCACACACATATTTCACACATATTTGAATTAAAAGTGCACAATATAATTTTCACAATTTTAATAATGTAATGTTTTGATTTATTTTTTGTGTAGAATTTCTTCAGGGTTTTTGGGGATTTACTGTGTAATGTAATAAACAAATATTTGTTAAAAAAAAGGATTTCAGGTTGCACTTGAAAATAAGCATTGCCACAGAACAATTTTGTAAAAAAAAAAAAAAAAAAGGCCAGACTAATAAGAGTTAATGGATACCTGGTCAAATGTTGGTTCAGAATGCTCATGGTCAACAGCATATTTCCATGGATTCATCCTGGGTTTGGTTCACCACCACCATGTCACCCATGCAACCTTCGGTTCTGTTTCCAAGGTCGAAACTATCACTACCGCACCCTGCCTTTTGGCCTCTTACTCCTCAATCAAACCTTTACCAAGTGGTCATTGTGACCCTGGCTCCACTCAAAATAATTCAGAGGCTCCATATGGTTTCAATGGAACACTGGGGTTGCTCCTTGTGAAACCACTATGGCATCGGCTCAGGTGCTGAGTTCCGAGTTGATGACTCTGGCTGCTAGTGTTGTTGCAATACCGTTCCATATTCATATTCTTCTGTGTCAGTCCTTTGGTGAGGGTGTGTGGTAGTGACAACAGTTGCCTCCAAGACAGATAGTGTGGCATAAAGGTGGGAGCAGTCCTTCTATGGTCCTCTATTTTTTTTCATTGACCAAGGGGACAACGTGTTTGTCAGGGCAGACAGTATGGGAGTGGTTCCATTTATTTGCCCAAGCTCTAATCCTGTCACCTGGCAGAGGTACTGCTGCGTTTTGCTTGCTTTTACTCACTTTATATAGTGAGCTTTATAGCTTTTGACTATAGTACAATTCAATTAAGGGGAAAAGCTAGGGGTTACTTGCACTTCCCCAAGTAGTGTAAGCTGTTACAGGGGGCAGCATTGTTGGAATTGCCCATCAGTTCCCTCATCAATCAAAACTGATGACCTAGTCCGGTATACTTTAGCCCCCTTCACGCTAAGTACTAAGGCAAAGGTAATGCAAAACAATCGGAGGTGAACAGATATGTCTTATGATGTTTCTCCATGATTCACACCATGAGGGTGGGGTTTGATTTTTTTACTCAAAGACGGGGCATCAGTCACTGCAAAGGTCATGACCTAATTAGGTGGTTTAGACTCTAACCAGTCTATAATGCTAAATGTATTTTTACCATATATAAGTATGTTTTGATATGAGTATGTGTAGAGGAACTGTATGGCATAGATAAAGCCACCGAGTGAAGTTAGTAGGGTCGAGGATTGTCGGCCATCTCTGATGAGGAAATCTGCCTTAAACCCATGCAGTCTTGGTGGTTACAAAGCCTATATGCTTGCCCAAGGTTCCTGCAGTTCCTTTGGGACCAGGTGCTAAGCCTGCAAGCCCTGCCATAGAAGGAGGCAGACCCAACCGTGGGGTATACTGTCAGGATAGACCGAAGGCACTATGTTGACCCTACCCTCTTAATGGTTATACACAGGGGCTCATTTTATGTTTTTGGAGATTAGTGCTCGAAGAAAGACTGTGCCACTTAGGAGTGGAGGCTCTCAGGCTTGCCTACACAGCGTGTGAGGTCCCATAGTCTTTTTCTTGGGGGACCCACTGGACTGAGTTACACTCCGCTTGCAGACAAGATAGATCTGTGGGTTGGATGATACCAGCACTCTCAGCATCGGGTTTATACCTGATATTAGTTTTGATTTTAGTATTAGTATAAGTTTATTCTGCAGTACTGAGTGTTGGCAATGACTGAGAATGACATCAGGGGGTGAAGGCTTGCCGCATCCTTCCTTCTGAATATGATGTGCTTATTTCATGTTACTTATTTTCATCCTCCGCATTCAGAACCTAGTTGCTAGGATCTGTATGGTTTTTGTCTTATCATGTATCTTGCCTCTTTAGTCATAGACTTGGGCAATGAGATGTGGTTCCACTTTTTAGTGACCCCTTGTGGATTAGTTCCACCAGTTGGTCCCTGGTCACTGGCATCTTACCCAGGCTGCCACTCATGGTAGTAGTTAGCAATGGTTGTCCCATGTCTTTCTGGTAAGTAGCAGCACAGTTTTTTACCATTTGGCGTACCATGCAGGCTCTGCGTACCTTTCCTGAGATATCGACAATAATTTACCCGCAGTGTGTACATAGAAACAGTCGGGCAGTCACTGCACGAATCCTTTCGCCAGACAGGTCATATTAACAGACTGCTGCAATGCGAGGCTAAATACTTAGACAAGATAATGACAATATAATCTCACTCCTTAGTCTTAAATAAACAATAAGTTAAAATACGGTGTATGTAATGCTACTCACAGTGAACACACGCACAGATACATACTCTCTCTTTCCCTCTCCATGTATCTCTGGAGCAAAGTGATGTCATGTCACACGTGTTGCTCTTTCTATGTTGTGTGATGAGGTTCGATTTCACTGCACATTAAAAGTGCTTTCATTTGATTCGCATATTCCATCACTCAACATATGTCTCAGTTCCCTGCTTCAGAGACAATCTAGACTTTCTAGACTGTGAAACTGAATACTAGCAAATATTTCAGAGGAATGTGTCATCACTTCTGAATTTATTCTTCAGGACCCTACTCACTGGACTCCATGGTGATATGCACAAGGGTGATATAAAATATGCTTTTCAAAATAACGTTAAGTGTAGCACTTAGCAGACTTTACCATTTTCCTAATTAGATATTCATCTTGAAAATCAAAATAAATAATAAGCGTCCTTTTAAAAGTATACATTGTGACTTCTGTCACATGTAACAACAAAATTCAAACGTCAGCCATGATAAGGTTATCAACTAATTGTTGAAATTGCAAATAGTGCAAGGATTAATATGGCAGGTCAAAGTCAATCAAATCTACAGTGTCATGAGATTCAGAGCTGTTTACTACACTTTTCCTCATAAAACAGCTTGTGCAAACATTTTCTTTCATATGAAAGATCAGCTTCTTAGAACACACTAGAAACCGAAATTCAAAGTAATTGCCACTCACAGTAGCAGCCTGCTAAAAAATCTCAGACCAGGTGACAAGCCATGTTCCCATAGCAATGGCAAAAACAAACATTATTAGAACCGGGAAACAAAAACTTCTTAGTATCACTTACACAACCATTTTCCTTTTAACATATATATATTTGTAAAGTCATACAATTTACATACACTCATGTCACTTTCTGTTTATTTAAACAATGTTTAAAACAAATGAAAGTCTGTTTTACAGTTTAAATGGTAGTCTATAGCAGTAATAATACTAAGATAAAACAACCTACTGATACTATGTCTTTAAATTGTTAGTTCGTCCTGAGGTTCCTCTAATTGTACCTTAGGACTGCAGCTAAAATCAAAACACACTGAACTTACATCATGCATGTCCGTTTTAACTTTTTATAGCTATGACTTTCAGGTTACAATAGTTAGAGAGTGGTTTGAAGCTGTGCAGTCAGTAACCCAGTGGCAAATTATACCATGACGCAAGCTTGCAAAGAATACATCACACTCTCACATGTATTTCTGTGAAGCATTGATCACACAGTTCCTTCTAATTAAACCAGGCCCTGAAAAGACCTCCCTTGAGATGATCCCCAGACGTCTAGAGAGTAAACTATCATTTATTACTTCAATGAACTATTGGAGTTGAAATGCTTCTCCCACTCAAACAGTTAAATCCAAGATGCTGTTAAGAGCTGAAATTATTCCATTTAATTCCTTCCTTCATATTTTTTCAAATAGCTAATGCTGCCATCTAGTGGACAATCATAATAAATGACCTAATACTTTATATTTAGGAGAACCGTGTTGTGCAGTGATACTTATGTTTTAGAATAGCTCGCTTTTAGTCGATAATTTCAATGTTATGTCACAATACTTGACTATGGGTACGAGCAGTTCCTTGAGAAGTGTGATTTAGAGGTCTACACTGGACAGAATTGCCAAGTGGGTTGAATACGCCTGTTTAGCTTTGCAGCGATATTTGTTTGTTGCTGATAAATAACATTCCAGCTCAGTTTTCATTAAGCCCAGATTTGAGAACTCTCTATGTTTGAGAGTGTTCAAGCCATCTTTTAAATATGTTCTTTATCATGATTAGAGTTTGATACAATGGATTTATTTAATCAAAGGAAGGCCAAGAGTTCTGTGTTTTTAGGCTTCCGGGTGCAATGCTGACCCACTGCATACTCTGAGAGCCCAGTTTGAGTTCATTGAGTGTAAAAAGAGCAAGTGGGTGATTGGTTGCTAGGTGAACCAATCCCCTTTATGAACCGTTGCTGCATCAGTGGGTGCACACTATGTATGTATGTGACGAAGTAGTGGGGCTGATCAGTGTTGCCAAGTGCGATTCATTGTCACACCGTTCGCCGTTCTGGAAAGATAGATCGCAGACCCGTGGAGGCAGGCCCATAGCTCGAAGCCCGGGGATTGTAAAGCCCTGGTCAAAGTACAAAGTACTTCTTCTACTTTTGGCTGTTCCCAGTTTAGCAGTCGCCACAGAAAATCATCTGTTTCCACTGAACTCTGTCCTCAGTATCCTCTACTCTTGCATCAACTAACTTCATGTCCTTTTTCAGGACATCCATATATCTCGTCTTTGGCCTTCCTCTTGACCTCTTGCCTGGCAGCTCCTTCTACCAATATAACCCCCAATCCCTCCTCTGCACATGTCCAAACCATCTCAATCTGGCCTCTCTGACCTTGTCTCCAAAACAACCAACCTGAGCTGTCCCTCTGATGTGCTCGTTCTTAATCTTGTCCATCCTTGTCCTAAACTGAACTTCAACATTCTTATCTCTGCTACTTCCATCTCTACCTCTTCTTCACTGCTACAGTCTCTAACCCATACATCATAGCTGCAGAATGTCATCTGCAAACGTCATTGTCCACAGAGATTCCTGTCTGACCTCGTCTTTCAACCTGTCCATCACCATAGCAAACAAGAACGGACTCAAAGCTGATCCTTGATGTAGCTCCACCTCCACCTTGAACTCCTCTGTCTGACCTACAGCACATCTCACTGCTGTCTTACTTCTCTCATACATATCCTGAACTACTCTAACGTATTTCTCTGCCACTCCTGACATCCTCATACAGCACCATAGTTACAGTAGAGATACACTAAGCAAAATATTACTTCAGTAAAAGTAAAAGTGCTCCCTTCCGAATTTCACTTATTTATTATATATTTTTATTTACATATATTTATTAGTATTTGCCTTAAAATGTACTTAAGCATCCAAAGTTCTATGATTTATTATGGTTATAATATACTGTTATCATTTTTCTCAAGACTCTTGCTTAAAAAATATGTGAAAAGGCTTTGACACTTGTGAAGTTGATCATGAGCTCAAAAGCTTGAATCTAAGTTTCCTTTAGAACCAAATGAAATAACACAATTTCAGATCCAAATTTACGACTTTCAATCCAAATTTTATTTTTAACATTTTTGCAAGTTAAAAACATTTTAATGTCTACACTTTTAAACACACAAGTTTTGATGTAATATATTGTACCTAAATATAACCTGGTTATATCAGATTACCGTAAGAGAAAATGCTGCTGTTGACATGGAACTGAACTGCTGTTGACACTGAACTGCATTCTCACAAATGAAATACCACTAAGCAGCAACCAAAACATTTCAAAACAGAACGTTGTATACCCTGATTGGTTGCTCAAGCATGACCAATTAAGTTTTTGCTGATTTCGCAAAATGTAGTTGAGTAAAAAGTAAGATATTTGACTCTGAAATGTAGTAAAAAGTTTTTCCAGAATAAAATACTTGAATAAAGTACAGACACTTGAAAAGGCAACTTAAGTACAGTAACAAATTACATTTACTTTGTTACTGCCCACCACTGGATTCCATACCTCTGGTCGAGAAAGCACGCGTCACTGGACTGAGTGGGGTGAAGGCACTTCCTAGTGCACTTTCCGGGAGCCTGCTCTGGTTTGCTCACCATCACCTCCATTGCCACGCTGAGTGACTTTAAATTATTTATTTTTGCTGCTCCTATTTTAAATAAAAGCCCTGCATAGCCTTGAACTATGCCAGTATGTCCGTATCTCTCTCGCCACAATATTTATACATTTATGTATATGTGTGCCATGTCTACTAATAGTTCTTTTTGTCTTTCTTTCTCATTTGCCTCCAGGCGAAAAGGCTCTTCTTACATCCAGTTTAGTTCCTTGGCTCAGTGTGAGTACTAAATTGAGAAATGCTTCTCCGTGGATAATTTGTGCCCCACAAGTCAGTGTGCGGTCTCGCTAAGGAATGGTTTTCCCAGTTTGAGGGAGGACTATGTCTACTCTTGCCACTTCTTCTCATTAATGGAGCTTATTTTTCTCCTTACTCTTTAACCCCCCGCCAGAAAACTTCTCGGTGTGATCCTTGATTAGACAATTGTTTATCCACAGCTAGACAACACCTTAAGGCTCTCTGGTCAAAAAGTAGTTAGGGGTATTTCAAATCCAGTTCTTGGTAAATCTGCTTGCATGCTGAGGGTCTTTAACAACAAACTCATGAACAAATCTCAGGAGGCATAAAGATAGCTATCCAATAAGCAAATTATCCAGCTGTGTATAATCATACTCATTACTTTAGAGAAAAAAAAACTAAAAACAATTAACAGAAACCAATGTATACATGATATTGTCCTGCTAAAATCACACTTAACTCAGTCTTGCTGACATTCATTAGGTTTCTGGCACCCTTTTTTATGTTTTTCGACTCCTGTAGGTAGGCCGTCTCATTGTTATTGGAGATCACATCCTCATTAGAGTGCTTTTGACGATACATGAACTGAAGTGGTTCCAAAGTCATTGAAGTCTTGCAGCTATATGCTTAGTTAAATACAGGTGGAGCCTTTTTTTGACCAGGCAGTGTATTTTACAATGTATTTGAGCTGAATTTATGAAGCACATTTTTCAAAATCTACTAAACACCATGCTTGGAAAAGAACAAAATAATGTTTATTTTGTCCCTTAAATTTGTAGACTGGTTTTCTACTTGAGTGACTTTTTATTGTACTTAAAAATAACACAGCCTTCCCCAACAGTGCAGAAGCCTCATCTCATCTTCACTCATGCTCCATGTTCTCCCCATGTCTCAGAGGAGTGGAGGCAGTATTTAAATTACAGATTCTGTTAAAGTTTTACGTAAGGAGATTGTAGGCCTGTCAATTTTATTTCTTATATTTATACATTGTTACTCTTGAACTCTTTCAAAAGATGCCTAATAATTATTTTCAGAAAAATACTTACACCTTCCTACTTGTGAAGTAAGAAAAGCAAGTCTTTAACACCATTATTTGTTTATATTTCTTGTCATGAATGAACATTTATTCCAGGCTTAAATCCAGAAGTGCATCAATGTAATAACTTGTTGAATCTCTACCTCGGGCACTAACAGTTCTTGGTGTAGGCAGGTGTTGACAAGCTAACTTGGGGCATTCACTGATGCAAAATCACTGAATCTATCAACTTAATTGCTTTGCACATTTTATGGAATCTAAGTGTAGCATTATATTTAGCCAGCGATTGAACTGCCATGCCTCATTTAACAGGAAACTGGAACAAGTGCTGTATTGATCGTTACTACCTAAAGCAAGTTTAAAGAATTAACTGTCTGTATTCAAGCAAATCTATTTGACAGATGTTTACATCTGCCGCATGAATAAAACTGGGAAAAGAAAAGAGTTTGTTCAGCTGTATCATCAGGCAGGGTGTCTAAAGGGCCTATATGAGGAGGACTATATGTAAAGCAGCAACGAGCTGTAAAGTTCATGTCTGGTGCAATGTGAAGCACACTTGGCTTGGTGAGGCACATCTCTTGCACAGTCCTTTAATAATTATCTAATAATAATAATATTATTATTAAGGCTATTAGTGAAAATCCTGTAACAATCTAAGTTTATATTTTTCTATATGTTTAAAATGAAAAACAATCAAGGGTGTGCATATCATTTCATGGTGTACAGAAGTTTCTGAGTGAGTGGAAAAAAGAGGTGATACACTAGAGGTGATGTGAATTTGATGTAAACGACTATTCAAACCAATTTTCAGGAACTCCATTTTACAGACTGTCACAATACAATGAACTGAGAAGCAACTGTCTTTGTGCCAGTCCAAGAAATAACGTGAATCAAGTAGTTGATGACTGACCATATTATATTACATTATAAATGGAAAGTGTTTTTGAACTTGCATCTTCCTTGCTTTTGAGACTGCTAAAGCCAATTAAAGAACTTTTCAAGAGCACAATGTGTATTTTAATTAAGTATGACAGTATATGGAGCTTTTTTGACATTATGTTTCCTACAGTTTGACATCCTGCCATATATTTAAACACTTATGTCCCTTTTTGTCTGTATTTGCTGCCATATTTTTCAGATGACAATGCAATTGTGGTCACATTTGTGACTTTCAATGAGACTAGAGTGTCTACAGCTCCTTTGAGGACTCTGCCATCCCTCCCACTTAAAGTCAAAGCATGATCTAACCAAGATAAAATGTTCCGACATAAAATGTGGCACTTCAAAAGGAGGTATTTTTCCCAACATGTCATGATAGTACTTCAGATTCATCTTTGTTTTCCCACCCTTGAGTTGTCCCACCATGTAGTTCATGTTTTGTTGTTGAGCAAATGATTTTCTAGATTAAATCGTGGATTTAAAAATGTGTGTGATCTGTTTTTAAAATTTAGAAACACCTACAATGCAGAAGCCACCAAGTAGCCCATTCCTCCTTTGACCCCATTTGTTTCTTAGAGAAGCATATGAGGGATATCCAAGCTTGCTCAGCTGGTTTACTCTAATCACCCAGAAGATGGCATACAAGACTTTCTTTGACGCTCTGAAGGAAAAGACATTTAATCATGTGGCAGGATATGATGAGTTGCCTTGCATCAAGCTATTTTTGTTTGCCAAATGACTTTTAAAGAGTGGTGTCTATAAACAGAACAGAGATGATTTATGAGACCAAAAAAGCACTAGGGATAATTTCTCCTAGCTTGGGGCATCTAGTCATCTAATGGGCTTGTGTCAATTTAAAAAAGATTTTTTGTTGCTTAATTAAGATTTGTCAGTCTAATGATCTGAACAGGCCTCAAGACCGAGTTTAGTCTGTTTTATGACATGAACTATGCATCATGCAGCTTATGGCAGTCATGTAAAAAGTGAATAGCAACTGTATTAGTCCGTAAAATATTTTATTTGATAATATAAAGTCTTGTTACATGAATAAAACCTATAGCAATTTACTAAAATGTGTAAATTCTATTGTTGGGTTAAAGTTGTTTGACATTACGAGAACTTAAAAGCTTAAAGACTGCACCATATGGATCACGGCTCAGTGTTTTGCCCTATCGTCTGTGTTATTACTGCACTGAGACTTCACTGAATTAACTCTCTTCTCTCTTCCATTGTGTCAAGACTTGGTTCACTGACTCAGTTAATATCTTTATGGCTATTGAGACTTTAATGAGTAAACTGGGAAAACTTTGCTAAGTTGAAGGATTTTAATGTCATCCTAATGCACAGTTTTTTTTTTTACTGTTGGTTGCTTTCACTGTGTCCATTACGACAGTATCTAGCACTGAAAAAGCAGACACACTCAGTTTTAGTTTAATAAAGTCGTTTCTAAACTGTTTAAATAAAATACCATTTGGAAGATATATTTTCATATAATTTGATTATTACCTGTTCATGTAAGAGAGGACTTTTATTTTGAAAAAGTACAGCATTGCAGTTTATTTGAATATAGGGTATTTATTGCTTTTAAGCTCTCGTTATTTAGGTAATTTGTGCTCTGATTGTGGTTTTAAGGATTTTAGCTGCTTCAATCACAGTGAAGTATTTCTGACATTCCTACCATCTTTTAGTGTTGTTCCATCATCAAAAACATTCCTCAAGTTTATTTAGAATCTTACATGCAGGTTTGTGTAATCCTGTATTCCTTTTTTTGTGAGCTGAAAACGGTTCAATGTTTCTTGCAATGCCCATAGTTATTACCTCTGCACACTGACCAATCAGATTCATCACTAGTACAGCTCATCTCTATGCAGATCGGGTGCACTGCCTGACCCTGAAGTAAGAGCAGCAAACCCGCGCAGAACAATAATGCAGAGAAAGTGTGTTTTTTGTTGATTCTAATGTAATAGACAATAGGGTTGGGCAATGTCAAACAATTTGTTCATTGACGGTGTCCATAGTGAAATGAAACGAAACGCCATACAGAAAGAATAAACACATTACTTATTTCAAGCCTTGGAATATTTGCATGAAATAGAGCTAAACTTTGTTTTTTAACTTTATCTCAAGCAAAAGCATGATAGCTTGTACACAGGCACTGAACTGCCTGAAGCATGTTGTTATTTCTATAACTCCTCCATGTTCATCAAGAAGCAAATTGTATCTTGCTTGTAAATGAGTCAACTTTAATGAAGATTGCAACTGCTTGTCTTCTTCCGGACTCACACTTAATGAGAAATTAAGTTGATCTGTTTTCTCTGTCCTGATGTTAAGTGGTCTGTGGTTCCCAGCTTCCCCCTTGTCTCTCAGCTGCATTTAGCAAGACTTGTTGCTTCAGTGCTTTTCATTCTGTGGAGGTGAGCTAGTGGTCGGTGGTCGGAAAGTGCTCTGGAAAGATGTTGAATAAATGCACACCATGACAAAGAGCGTGATGATGCTCTTGTCTGGTCGTCATTCCTTGAAGTATTTGACTTAATTGAGAAATCATTTGGGCAATGATGTTTAGACACGTATGATTATTGGTGGATGATGAAACAAAAACACAAATATACATGGAGAGTAATATTTACCAGTGCTGTGAAAATAGAAAATTGTGCTTACATTACCTAGTTGATTGGTTTAATTTTGTACCCACTGTGATTGTTACCTTACCTTAACGGAAGCTGTTACTTAATTGGAGAGTCTTGTATATTTAAGGCCAATGTGCTCGAGAGAAAGCTAAGAGAGAACTTTGTGGGAGTGCAACAGTGGAGAGAAGTAAGATTAAAGAAGGACATTGATCCCACCTAGAATATATCTGCATTACCTGCTAGCTTGGATAATTGAACCCTGACAGAAATGCTGTGAGAATTCTAAAAATGGCCACAACTTGACGATTAATCCTTTTTATCTAACTGCTTTAGTCAAAGCAGTCTGAGCAAAATGAAAAAGTTCGGATAATTAGGTTTTGATACCCAACGGCCTTTCGTTATGTTTGTAAATTCCAGCGTTTTTGTTTTGAATTTCTGCATTTTTCCAAAGCACATATGTGAATTATGTCTATAGTAATGGACATAGTACGCAAGATGTAAGAGTAACTTTAGAGTAACCACGTTATGTATTTTGAACAGTCACGTGTGTTCAAATGATTCCGAAGCACTGTCCGAGACACTGAGTCGACTCATTTGAATCACCGATTATACCCTC
Organism: Danionella cerebrum; assembly: GCA_007224835.1. NCBI lineage: Eukaryota > Metazoa > Chordata > Actinopteri > Cypriniformes > Danionidae > Danionella > Danionella cerebrum. The sequence continues at coordinate 592,821 of SRMA01026434.1, forward strand.
AGGTATGATCACTTCCCTAATTGCTATTGCGCCATATATATTATACATATAATACACATTTTCTTACATATATATTCCCTGCATATATTGGTGGAGAATGCGCGCATAAACAGTTATAGCATATATTCCCTACATATCTAAATGTTTTAGAATAGGTACAGGTATGTTTACATTTTGATCTACATCTCTATTAGTCTATTACACTATCAAAGAGTGATCAAGCCAGATTCCAACAGCTTTGGGATTTTTCCTAAAAATGGAAAATAAATTCTTTTGTAGAAATAAAAATGAATGGTTCAGAATACAGTCTTTTTCAGACGGACACCAATAAATACATTGTAATATCCCTAGAAAAGTGTTCTATGGTGGTGTGACCCATTAATGTGCTTTCTTGATCTAAACCACGTCGTAAGGGGCTTTATGCAGACCTGTCAGTGTTCTGATACAGTATGTGCTTTTAACGTCTTTGTTTCATGCTGTACATAAAAAAGCCCCCACTAATGTTCACTGACTTTTATTTTGTATGGTTTATTGTGCTTGCCCATTTAATAATCACCTCCCAGGAAACTTGAAAGGAGTCGAAGAAGTGCGGTTAATTTTATCAAGCTCTGCCAGACAGCCACCTTTTATAAATACTACTCATAAATGCTTTGGATTCTGTGTGCTCAAATTATTCAGGAAACAGACAAAGGCTTTTTCAACCAAATAAATAGGGGTCCAATCTTAGCTAAGTGCCAGTCTCATCAGTGCCTTAGGTAAGTGAATTCTATTCCAGAAGAATAATATAATCTACTGTAATAAGTGAAAAATATAAATACCAATGTCAGTTTTTAACCACATACTCCCTGAAAACACACCATTACCTCTTCAGTGCTGGCTCCTTGAGGGACTTTAGCTCACTTTTTCCTGTTTTTACATTCTTGTGTGGTTTATAATTTAATGTGAATGCACTCAGTGCATGCTGAGTGCATTGTCATTTTTCATTCAGAACTTTGAACAAATTCATTTAGAAGCTGTAAATACACACAGAAGTAATTAGAAATGTTTCACAGTGGTTTCCTGTTAATGCACAAGATCTCCCAAGTTCATCAGGAACATAAAAACAGAGGGCTGGCTCATCTTGGTCCTCCTTGCCCAAACCTGGAGGCATTGATCCAGTTTCAACATAAAACACCATGGATTTGCTAAAATGTTTAATTTTGAGTGCGACCCTTGCAGTTTTGTATTTTTAAAATGTAACCACTTTTGAGAGCAATAGATTTTCACCACTCTACTGTTGGCTGTTGGTGCCATCAATGAGAGTTTGTGCCTAAAGCAGACTGCGTACTCTGCATTTATGGAGCAGCATTAATTAGAACCACTACTTTGCTTGTCAAAATGGGAATGCCTCAGTTTAGAGACCAATGAAAATCAATAAATTGTTGCTGGAGCAGAACTGAATTTTGTAGGATGTCTCTCTTTACTTTTAGTTACTCTTTTTAATTGCAGACCTTCTCGGTTTGGTTTTATTTACATATACTTGTAATTCAAAGTATTTTGAATGAGCTACATGCTGGCACAGACATGCACACACAATCAGACGCTTTGTGAATTTTGAGGTTTCAGTATGAGCCTGTGGACAAACAGGTTCCTGCAGGGCATAGTGGCAACTGACACTGGATTCAGACTCTGGAGAAGGTGCCGCTTAGTCTCTGATCTCCATCATGATAGAAAAGATTAGCTAGAGCACACAAAGGCTTGTTGTTCGCATTAATCGCATATGTCGTCATTATTGGATGCACCTTTAAGAACAAATTTAAATTGTGTGGGAAAGGTCCAATATATGCACTCTTCAGAAATGCAGTTCATGGTGATGACATAAAGTAATCCGTTTTGGTTCACCAAGAACATTTCTGAGAGCTGCTCTATAATCTTAAAATCTCTTTGTTTGAGGAACTTTTTATCTTTGTAGAACTTGTTGTCAGACGAAGAGCATCTAATGATTTTAAATGCCAATTGTAGACCCTCAGACTAGAGCCTTATTAATAAAGTATACATTATTAAATCAATGTATGTAAAATACTGCGCAGCTACTTTAAAGTAGCATTTACACATTTAAAGAGTGTATGAAGAAAATTCATAATTCAACATGAACATTTTGTGTAATGGTAAAATGACAAAACTGAAAAGAGTGATTAAAGTGATTTGGGAGTTGAAATCAGGACCTGGCCTGAGTTTTTCACTGTAAGAGCCAGGTATGAAGAACAAGGTCTGGGAATGGATCAAGGGGCTGGAGGGGGAGGCATTTGCTGGGGGGCAGTTGAGGTCTCCTGGGAGTAGTGCTGTAGTGCTCAAGACTGGTCACGAGACCAATTTTCCATGGGCCTGGTTTTAAATCAGTCCAGGATGCAAGTTTGCAGGAGACAGAATTTGAATGTGCAGATGACCTAGATGCCTTGAAACTCGAAAGTGTGCTTCCAGTATCGAGCTTGGGTTTAGGCGTTACTATCCTCAAGGTCATGCTGCCAAGGATCCCATGAAAGCAAGTAAGTTGCAGTCCCTTCCAGTCACTAAAATGCTGTGCGGTCTATAGGTGCTACATCTTTTAACGGGCATAACTTTTAGGCATAACTTTCCTCAAGGACATGGTGCCAAGGCATTAGCTTATGATCACAAGAATGCAATGCCAAAGGGGTGAGGGTGATTGGAGGGGATTATACTTAACAGGTTGAAACAAAAGACAAGAGTGTAATTAGGTGGAGGACTGGGGAACATGTGAAAGAGGAAACCTTGCCTATCTGCAAAGAGCCTATCACAACTAAAGCCCCTTAGAGGGGACTAAAAGCTTCGGTGGCATCCGAACATAGCTGGAGGAACCCGGGTGGAGCCAGACACTCAGAATTGTGTCCGCTCAAAGGCCCAATGAGACCAGTGAGCATCCGCGGGCAAGTCTCCTGCACTGACACGAAAGAGACCCATGGTGATGATGAAGAGGGGCAGAAACCCCATTAGGTAATGCAGACTCTCCAGGGATGTGACAGCAAAAGAAGTGATGTAGTTGCACCAGTAATGTTTCTGAAGAGGAGCTGACTTGTAGAGGGAGGGATGGTCACAGAGGTGAGTGGCTGAAATAAGTCGATGAGAGGGACTAGTGTGCAGTAGCTGCAACCACCTCCTCCGACAGTGCACATGGACCAGGACCTCATGAACCGTAATCAACCCCCCACCCTGGTTTTAATGGGGGTGGAATCCGGAGCCTCCAAAAGGTCCAGAGCACACCTCAATGCTGGATCTACAGTTTTGTGCTCAGTTGCATCATTCCATAATTACGATCACTGACCACTGTGCCTTTAAATGCTAAACAAAGGAGGACTAATGACTAAACTTAGTGGAAGTAATATAATAAAATTAATTATTAATAAACAATATAATTGATTTCTGTGAGAAAAATACAGCAGTAAATGAAGCTAAAGCTGGAAGGACGACAACATTTCTGACTAGTTTTGGCACCTTAAAATTGGGCTTTTTTACAGTGATTAAAGATCTATAAAGATAACTCTGAACAAATCTCAACTTCTTGAGTAAACATGTTTTGTGGAACTGCCAAATTTAACAGACTCGCTGTGAGTGAACATTAATTTCAGTTGAGCGGAAACTTTTCCTCTATAGATAAAAGCCTTTGTTCTTAATGGTTTCATTGTTTTGAGTAAATGAGCTCAGTTCTGTTCTGTGAGGATTGACAGTCCTTTTTTCCCCCTTTTTTGTATAATGTTGCCAACTGTTGTCACCTTACTAAGCAGTTAACTAAGAGGCAGTAAATGATGCAAAAAAAAGTGTAGGCCACCTGAAATAATGAAACCATAGGCTTACATAAAAAAAATCACTATCTTTGGACTATTCAAATTATGGACTGATCGTTGATGTAGCAGCTAGTGTGCAGGGTGAAGAGTTGTATCCTGGACACTAGCGGCTAAAATTAGCTTCCTCCACAGGCATCTGTTTTGGATACCCACTTGGTACCTTTCTGGGGAGGTGTTCCAGGCATGTGAAGAGTGCCTTTGGAAGACCAAGGACACTGTTAAGAGAATACCTCGGAATGCCTCAGTGTACCCCTAGATGAGCTGGAGGAGATGTCTGGAGAGAGGGACATCTTGGCATCCCTGCTCAGACTGCTGTGGCCGCAACCCATTGCTATATACGGTAAGTGGAAGAAAAACAATGACTGTTCTTTTATTGTCTGAGGGCAAAGAATTCCTTCTGAAATTTCATGATATTTTATTACACCTCTAATGTTCAGCAAATAAGATGCCAAACTGTATCTCCCTAAAGCTAATGCAGTCACACCACTTGACACCTGAATGGAGCATAAACTCCTGTCAAACTCTGGATGATCAGCACATAACTTGTCAGAAAATTTCAAGAATCTCCAAACACAATATCTTTCACCCTGAAGATAAAGACTAGTGTTTCATCTGTCCATTCAAGCTTCTTTTTTTTTAAGACAATCTGAGTCTTTTTTCTCAAATTGATTTTTTCCCCTAGAAATTGGGCACAGTTGGAATAAAACAGGGGGAGAACTTCATTAAGTGTTTTGTTTCTAATGAATTTTTTAATTAAACATCTCTGATGAGATGTATGGTAGTTGTATTCTAAGTGCTTTCACAAATCTAGTTCATTTAATTTGGTCCGGACAAAGAGAAACAAGTGATACATTGTTGGAATTGTCTGCCGTTTTAGTCGTCATTCAACACTTGCACTTTGTGGTCTGCACTAATTAAAAATACAGCCATGTGACATCATACGGGTCACTCATTGGTTATATATATTGTCTTTGTAGAGTGTTTCTATTATTTGGAATTTTCACTGTCTGCTATGAGATAGTATGGGGTATGTGTTCTGGTGTAGAATGGCAGTTTTGTGATCAGGGTTTGTGCTGGTAGCAGATTAGGAGTCCTCAAAAGTTTATAGACCTGCAAGTGCCCATAATTGTGTTATGTAATTATAATTTTTATAGTACCGAATGTGTATCTCATACACCGTTTCTAAACGTTTCTATAAAAAATGCAAATGCTCCCCATTTCTCATGATAATTGAGTCTTATGGGCCAAGCCTCTTTATAATTTATTAGCAGCTATAAAGTACTTTTCATAATCTGCTTTTTGAAAGGAACAGTCTCCAGTAATTCCAACCAGTGTCTCTTTCCAAACCCTGGTGTGCTCTATTGATAGCTAAAGGAGCTGGAGGTCTTTCTCACACTTTTTAAACTTGCTTTCCTGGACTGTGTTTGTTGCTTTGCAAAGCTTTTTCCATGCAGAATGATGAGGTTGGCGTCAGTTTTTCATTCAATTATATTTCCGTACGAGAGATTTGCTAATTACAATTTCTTCTCCCACGCTTCTGCACAGCATTTCAAAAAGGTCTCAGCAAAAGAGGTTTAGAAAACCATGACTAGATTCCCTGCTCATGAACAACATCTTTAAAAATAACAAAAGGCGTGCAAATCAAAGAGCAAAGGTTATTGATTAAGTCGTGCATTGTGAACTGGTTTCTGAAGTAGTAACCATTACTAAATACATAACAAATCTTCTAATGTAATACCAGAGTAGAGCTTGAACCCAGTAAGCAAAGCAGAATATTGTGAATTCAGAGGCATTCCTTTTGGAAACAATTTTCTCACAAAAAAGAAAAACAATTTGCAGCTGTAGAAGCACAATTTTAGAATTTAAAACCAACAACATAAAAATGCTGTAGAGAACATGTCCAATAGGTGGCAGTAAAATTCTGAGTTTCAAATTAATATTTGCTAATCAGAGGCCTCAAAACTAGTTTAGGTTATATAAAAATTTTTACAAAATAGAACCTGGTGTTTCCCAAAAAAATTACTTTAACTGGAGTTATCAGAAATTGTCAGTTACACTGAACCGGTGCTGCATTTACATGTGAGTCGCATATTTCTTCATATGTCGGAATTCATGCTCATGGATTTACTAAAAGTGAAATGAATGTTGGAATGTGTATTTCTCCATCAAGCTTCCCATCTGGCATACACTCATTTCTGTTTGTTTTGTTTTTTTGCCTACTCCTGTGCTTTTCTTTTCCTGTTGTTTTTGATTAGAACTTTGTGGATAATTTGCTATGAATTGTGCTCATACGTGTTAGCATTTAGAAGCTCCAGGCCCTGAATCCAACATGACCTGCATTTCCAGTCCATTTCTTAAGTGCCTACCATAATAAGACTGTAACACTATTGTCAAGACTAATCATAGAAATTAGAAACTAATCAAACAAAATTATTGAAAAGTATGGCAAAGTTAAGTAAAATCTGTTGTATGAAAGCAAATGGAGGATATCAGGTATTAACAAACACATCTTTTTAAAAGATACCAGATAACCAGAAAATGAATAAATGCTAAATGATCAACTATTATCAACACTAAATTATGCGATTAATCCTTACATTTATTTTGTTGCATGTGTTTGTTACGTAATATCCCGGTGGTGCAGTTGGAGAATAATGATCCATCTGGGAGTGCAGGTCTGAATGAGCAGGTGGGTCTCCAGGGCTGCAGCTTCATAATATTATCTCCATCAGGGACCTTAAATATTCATAAATCTCGGACACCTACACCTAAATACAGATTTGAAGTACAACTATGTGCTGCATGCTTTATAACAAATCAACAGTGAACTTGAAAGTAACAGCAGAAAACCTAAAAATCTAACAGAAAACCATTCCATTTATAGTCTTTTCATTGGTGTTTTGCACAATTTTATTTTACATTGCTCTGAGGTGTGGGAACATGGTTCAATCTCACTTCTCAACCAGTTTCATTTCCATAACTTCTGGAATCAAACAATGTTCTGTTTGGCCATGTGCTCTTCTATCCTGTTATTGGTCCATTGCAGAACAAGACAAAACATAACAAAAGTAAATCAGCAGATACTCGAAATAATTAAAAAAGTGCAAGCTAGTCAAATAAACTTGTTAAATTCTAATTAAAAACTCACCAGTTTTTTAATTATATTGATATAAAAAAAGCCAAACTGTTTTGGACAAAACAATCCCACCCCTGAGGTTTCCATGTTTACTGCCAACAAGAAAGGGTTTCCACTGCCGGCCTGGGAAACTCAATCATTATCTCAGCATTAACAAAACAAGTGCACGAACAATATTCTACATAACTGTGGTTTTGGAAAGTCTGATTTTTATTCAAGTTCACTCTAAAGGTAGCGTATTTGAAGGCTCATTACTTTGGCTGAGAGCATGAAACCTGCATTGTAACAGCTAATAAAATAAGGCTAAGGATTTCTTGTTTTGTAGCAATGTTCTGGCTACGTCACGAACTACATTGGTATTATTAAAGGCACTTTGGCTCTAAACAAATGGTAAATCCTGTGGTACTATAATTGTTTTTGCTGTTGTGACACCACTTGGTACAGAGAATAATTTGAGAAAAATGCCTTATATTGAAAGAGCAACCAGAACAAGCAATAATGTGTTGGAAGAAAAACCACAATAAATGTACTTACATTATAACCCTGAAAAATGTACAGTGTTTTTCTAGTTCAGGGATGTACAATTCTTAACATGCAGTTGTCTTTAAGTGTAAGGGTATTTGTTACAATGTATAATGCATATTTTTATCCTTTAAAAATTCCTTTAAAAGAGTTAAGAGGCAAAAAAATACAATTCATGGTCTTCTTACAAACATCTGTGAATAATACTCCATGATCCGGCATGAATCCTCCTCAAATCATATATTGTTCTCTAACATCAGGGTAATCAGAAAGCAACCAAACTATTTAAATTATTCTTTGATTAACATGTTTCGGGAGATGTAATGAGGACGTATCTGGCCATCAATTATTCTATTTGCCATGTCCTTATAGGCTGGTACACCCTGTCTCTCTTCCCGCATTGGGCACATTCTTGCTCCAGCTGAATCAGGGAGCTTCATCTGCTGTTCTCAGTTACCTTTTCCCAATAATAAGTGTCATTGTAACCCAACCCAACAGACTTCAGCTTTCCCACTAATTATCATAATGGGGTAGTAATAATAAGCATTGTTTTAACAAAAATTTAACACCTAGATTTTCACTGATACTATTCTCCAGCTTCTTTTTAATCTATAGAATTCCCAGTGTTAATCATTATTTATGACCCATTCCAAATTTGGTTGTCCGGATGTATATTACTCCCTCCACTCCGAGGCCCTTTCACCAAACTATCCCAAAGGGTTTTACTTCCCTTTTAGGCTATACCTTTTTTGCTGTGTGCATTACTCCCCCATTTTCCAATTATTAAAATTAGCCTTTGACAAACCTATCCACCACCCCCTTGATTTGTTTGTGCCATCAATGGTCCAATGTAATGAACCTATCCTCTACAGCAGGGGTGCTCATTACGGCGTGCTACCGGTCGATCGTGGCGTAAAATTGAAACAATATCAGCCGATCATCCATCCCGTCACAGTTCAGTAAAGTTATCTGCAGATTCACGGATTCGGTTTTCTCTGCTCAATAGCTCGAGACCAGAATGTTCTTAGTAAACACATAATACCTATTTTTAATCTGTGTTATGTAGCGGACAAACTACAAAACGTTTTTTTATCAAAACAAGTTTCCCTCGGCATTCACAGAAACACATTACTGTCTATGAGCAACCCGCTGACATGGAATCTCTTAGGGACCGTCTGCAAATTACGAGATCCAAAATATGTTTTACCCAGAATATGCTTCATAACTTCATTCTAAATTGCTCTTTTACAACCAAAATCAAGCAACACGCCACTCCTCACCTGCATATTGTACTGTACGGCTCAGTTTCAATACATATTGAAAAAATTATTAGAGCATCATTTTTATTCTTGATTATTTGGATCAAAGCTCAATTGCTCCCATAAAAATCACTCTATTACCACCAAAATAAGGTCACACACAACTGTTCTATTGTTTAACCCACTACAACACTCATTTTGTCAAAATTGAGAAATTTGTATTTTTGCAGAATTATTGTATTTAATTAAATGTAAATAATTAATTATTATGTTGAATTATTATGTATTAAAGTTGAAAATAATTGTTTGTTGTAAATAACATTTTTGTAGCGGTTAGATCACTTTGACTTGGTCATTTTAAAAGTAGCTCGCAAGCTGATACAGTGTGAGCACCCCTGCTCTAGAGTCTAGACCTTATACCTTAAGCAGCAGAATGACTTTCTACTCTAAACCAGTTGATCTAATATAATCAGAGCCTATTCACAAACATAGCTTCCCTAAGTTTCATTCTCCCTAGGGAACATTCTCCAGCACTACTGGTTTAGCAGTGGGTCATTTACGGACTGGGTTAGCACAGCTTTCCATGTGATTTCCGGAAGTACAGAGATGAGATCCTCAGACCCTTTGTGGTACCATATATCCTCTTAATGCAAGACAACGTTAGATTTCATGTGGCTAGAGTGTGTAAGCAGTTCCTGCCTGACGAAGGCATTGATGCTATAGACTGACCGCCCGTTTCCCAGACCTGAATCCAATTGGGTTTCCACTTCTCTCGCTCCTTCCACCAACTCCACACTGCACCACTGAATGCTTTAGTCCAGGTCTGGGACACTTAAGGAGACACTACTCCACCTCTTCAGGAGCATACCCATGCTGGTAGGGATGTCATAGTGGCGTGGAGGCCATGCACACTACTGAGCATCATTTAGACCCCTGATAGACCTCCATGGGTTACCAGACCTCCATGGGTTAATACATTTGGTTACCATTGATGATATATGTGTGATAAGCACATTCAACTATATGAGGATTTTTATACAAAGTATTTAATGCAATTTTTTTTCATTCAGACCTGTGATGTGTCATTTTAATATTCCATTTTTTGACACTGCAGTCCTCCAACATGATTGGGATAACCATACCTTTCATTGGAAACTTCCAAAACCTCTAGAAACAAGTCTTGACACACAGTTTAAATTTAATTTAAGAAAACTCTATTGGAGAATGTGATGATGGAGTGTGGCAGTTTCTGCATATGAAATTCTGTCTGCAATTCACATATTCTCTCTAGTCTTGAGTGTCAAGGACGGTTGTGTTTTATGGTGCCCTATTAAACTCATTAAAAGGTTCACAAAGCACTTATAGCTCTCTTTCTCACAAGGCTTCCTATGATGAGTGAGAGGTTAGGCAAATCCATGAATGTTAACAGCTGGGAAGAGCCCTCAGCAGGATGCAAATTTAACAGGAGCACTCAATGAAGACAGGATCTCTTAATTTCTCAAAGCATCTCAACTTCTTGTCAGACAAGTTTTTGCCAAGATTGAATAAGGCAAAGCCTTCAGTGTGTTTTTTTTAATAAACTGACAAAATATTGTTTAAAGAACTGGGTTATGAGGCATTATTAACACATGGAATTTGCACATTAAGAAAACTTTAACCAATTAAACATTGACCCAAAGTACCGGTACTTCCTGAGCTGCAGGAAAGCCCTCAGGAATTCTCACGTTACGTGGCTGTCTGACACCCAAAGCAATCCAGAGATTTTACGATTGGAGTCCCGTGTTGAACTACACTAGGACTATTTTTAGGATGGCAAATTGAGACTGGGCATGAAAACCTGCAGCAGAAAATAACTCAATAAATTTTAAAGGGGAAAGTTTAAAACTGGAGGGGCTCTTGTGTGGTCCCAGTTTCATTAAAAAGATGTAGTTTTCCACTTGTGCTTTCTTAACTACTTCTAAATCAAAGTATATGATGCTCCAAAGCGGAGTCTGCCATATGGGTCTTATAGGTCCTATTAGGTCCTTATAACTACTGTCGAATAGGCTTCTCAAAGGTTTTTTTTTGCATAGTGCTTGTCCTAATTGTTGTGCTGGCTAACACATTTGTACTTGGTACCAATCTATGAAACTTCAAGAATCTCTTAAATATCACCTAAGAAAATTCAATGTCAAAACCCACACATATGATTGATGATGGGATGATGGGAATGATTGATCAACAAGCTGCAATAAGGCAGGAGCTTTTAAAACGTTAATAAAATGTTTAGCTTACCAGAGAGTCGCTATTTTATAAAGTAGCGATATTTCCGAGAATGTAATCCCTTCAAAAAAGGACACATTAGGTCATCTAGAAAACTAGTCTTTCTAGTATATGGTAAGTTTAAATCAGTCCAGCAAAAGGACTACACCCTACTGTAACACCAGCGTAATATAATCAAATGAAGTAGTTAATGTTGAGGCAGGAACTCATTACCAGGAGCCATTATGATGTTACATTTCTCTCTTCATTGATCAGCTTGGCAATCTCACCAGCACTTCTTGATGGAGAATCTGGTCGATTAATCACGAGCACCATCTTACAAACCTTCAAGTGGAGCTGTATAAACACTCAGTGTTTTTAATGTTCTTATAACCCATTCCTTTTGTAAATAGCAAATAACTTTGTACAAACCAAGGAACATTTACAACAAAACTATTTAGTTTCTTAAGACTTTATTTAAAAGTGGTGTTGACACGTTTTTTAACAACCAAGGTGTAGTGATCTTTATACCAGGCCATATTCTGTTAAAATACATATACAAATAAGAAATTTGGATAAAATGTAACTGTTTACATAACTTGTTGGAAATAGTCTATTAAGCTAGATTGTTTCTTAACATATGGCATGTTTAAACTGAGATACATTTAAATGTATTGCTGAACCTAACATTTGAGTCTCCTTAGCAGTTTTAGCGTAAGACGTTTGTTCCATTTTTGTCTCCAATCATTGTTCCATTTCTTGTACCTTCCTGGGTTCATAGTGCCAAATGTGGCTGATTTGTGAGATTCTTGTCTTATTCTAAGAATACATGGTTGCAGTTCAGGGTAGCTCCCAGAGTTATATTCCAGCCTGTCCCCACAACTTTAATCAATGGGTGTCTCATTTGTCTCCCAGTTCAAGTCCATGATTACGATATCTCACCTGAGTTCCAATCCAAAATGTATTTTGTCAGAATCCCAGTTCAGGATGTGTCCCTGGTCAGAGTTTCAGTCCAGTTTTGCTTCTTCCCAAAGTCTCAATCTTGGATGCCTGCCTTACCAGATGTTCGGGGCATGTTTCTTCTCAGAGTCCCATTTCATTATGTGTCTTGATAAAGTCCCTGTAAAGTTTGGGGGGTTCCCCAGAGTCCCAGTCCAGCATGCCTGCCTGTATGTGTCATAATCTTACCAGAGTACCTTTCCCAGGTACTGGTTTATTGCTAATGTTCAGTGCCCAGTTCAAAATATCTGCTTGCCTGAATCCTAATCTAGGACGGGTGTCTTGCAGATACCACCCTAGTATCTGTTTCTCGCCAGAATCCCAGTCAGGTGGTACACTGCTCAGAGATTCTTGAAAACCAGAAGGGCCTTACAATGCCATGTTGTTAAGTGTAAAGTAAGCACAGAGAACACAGATGCATGAGACTTCAAGGTTTATTCAATACTTAGATGGAGAGATAGCCAAACAGCTCCCTGGTTCAGACAACTACTATGTTCCAGAGAGAGAAGGATATTACAACTCAAAGGAGGGAAGAGGTTAAAATCCACGTACACCGGACAGAACCATGGTCGAAGTGCTATAAAGCTCAAGAGAGATGGTCTGACACGACAGGGTGAGAGAAAGAAGTATAAGAAGGGTGTATGATTGGGGATCATTAAGCAGCATCTGATCTCCAATCAAGTGGTGAGCAGCTGGTGAGGGGAATGAGAGTGGCACACACATTAGGAAAAAAAGGACAAACTTATAAGAAGACTTAACACATTTACAGTGGCAGCCAAATCTAAGAAGGCATCCACTTTCTACGAGCGGATGAACATGTATTGGGAGGGGTGGTAACAAATTGGGTAATGTTTATATCAAATTTGCACAACTGAGGTGAGGATGAAATTAGAGGGGAATGATATGATTTTAGAATACAACAAAGAGTGAAAATATCAGGGGGTCTGAATACTTCCCGTACACACTGTATATTGAGCATCAGATATTATTAATGCATTATGAGTCTTCATATTTTGAAGGATATATTGCTTTCAAATGGTTGTATAGAGCTGTATATGTTTGCTGTCAAGCTTTTCAAGCTTGATTATTAATAATTAACTTGGCAATTAAACCAGACTGAAGGATCAATAAATCCAAGGCAGTCCAGCAATACGATTTAATCAGACAAGCTTTGATAAATCTTTGATGACGACTGAAAGAAATATGCCAAAAATCAAAGCTAGATTAGCAACAGCAAAGATTAATCAGTAAAATTAATGGAGTTGCCAGTCTGAGCAGAGCAGATGTTCCAATATTTTCAAGACATTTTGCTAAATGTGACTTCATAAGCCAAATGAGATTTAATCAATAATCAGTATATAGAAATATTTATTTGAAATGTTGTTAAATCAATTATTTGTGTCTTTTAGTCATCCATTGATATGTTCATCAAAGAAGAAATCCAACAAAGATTAACTAAAAAAAACCTATAAACTAAATGCTTGTAACTTCAACCCTAAGCTGAAGGAAGTAAAAAGTGTAAAAATAAGCAAAAAACGATATGTGCTCTGTACCATTATATACCATGTCACGGTACAGTTTGTTGACAGGTTAATCCTAAAGTAAAAATGAACATGTCTATTCTGATACAAGCTGTATATTTGAAGCGTTTTTAATACTGGTCAATGGGAGCAGGTGTTTGTAATGAACGTTTTAAGCATGAAGGGGTTCCATTTCCTACTGAGGGTTTAGGAAAGAGGGCCTTTGTTAAATTAAAGGCAGCTGCTTTGAGATACGTTCTTGGTGACTATAAGAGATTTACGATTACCCTACACACTTTTGAATATTGAGAGATATTGAGATAGAGGAGATATTGAGAGATATTGAGATAGAGGATGGATACGATAGGATAGAACAACATGGGGTCAATAATAATTTGTTGTAAAACAGCAGAAATCGATTAAATCACAAGGATAATGGTATACAGTACTAATAGTGCATGGCTAAGTGCAGGAGGGTTTCCAAGCCAAAAAATAAGAACTCAACCAAAATTGACCAGCTAAATAAAACTTCTGAACAAAAAAATGAATATCTTTGTCAGTGCGTTGGCACTGATACAGTATTTTAAACAACACCTCTATAGTGATACATCAATCCAAAAGGCTGTTATTGCAGACTATTTGGGGTGCTTTGACCATGGAAGCATTATGTCGCATCAAATCTAGATTGCAAGAAGGAAGGGAAAACAGTTATTCCGTTTTGAGTTATTCCTCAGTTTGTAAAATGTATATTCCTCGTTAATTTCTGTGGGCCTCTTTGAACTTCTTTATTATACCAACAACATTTACAATATGGACGTGAAACTTTACTACCAACATGATCTACAGGCAACCCGTGATGTTGTTACAACAAGTTGGCAACCCTTGGAAGTGGGTATCATGGCTGGGTGCACCATCGCCCTATTGGCATTTACATTGACAAGGGTGATCATTATTCAGTCATTCATTCATTTTCCATTCCCGCTTATTCCCTTTCGGGGTCACGGGGGTCTGCCGGTGCCTATCTCCGGCACACATTGGGCGAGAGGCGGGGGTACACCCTGGACAGTTCGCCAGTCCATCACGGGGCAACATTCACACACACCTAAGGGGAATTTAGATTA